>MU726985.1:40169-85422 GCA_026770625.1 Nicotiana glauca | reverse complement strand
TTTCGTGGATGGGCTAAAGAACTCCAGTATTCCTTTAAGAACTTCAGGCTGAGTTCAAGGTCCCAGAGGATATTGTGTTTTCATTTTGGGTTCAGAATCTGGTTTAAGGTTTCAGGGGTTTCTATTGTTTGGTCTCAAGCAATTAGTGTTCGAGGTTCTTTAGTCATTGAAGGCTGATTGTTATATGCCATTGTTCCTTTTCTTGAAATCCCTAGATTTGAGCTATTCTGGGATTTTAGTTGCTTGCTACTTTGTTTTGGTCCTTGCTGTTTAATCTTCCGGAGGTTGCTGTTTGTTTCGCTTGTTTTATTATTATTGCTGTTCGATATTCTGAAAGTTGCTGCTTGGTTGTCTTGAGTTCCCTAGTGGTTTAATCTATTCCGGGGACTTCAGTTTTGCTACTGGGCTATATACTTGGTGTCCTTAAGTTGCTCAAGTTGCTGTTGGTTGTTGTTGCTTTGCTGTGAGCTGCTTACTGATTTTCCCTTCCTCCATTTTCCTTGTTTGTCAAATTCCAGGTACACACTTCTGAGACTGTTGATATGGCTTCCTCTATTTGACAATGAAATGAAATCAAGGCTTAAGCTTTGCTGTTTGGAGCTGCAATTTCAATAAATCATGTTGTGTTTGGGATATTACAGTTAAATTAGGACTGTTTTCAATTACAATATATTTGTACTGTTAATTGTTGGAAGCATAGTTGTTTGAATTAATTATTAGTTCAAACACACAGAGTCCGAATATGTTTTGAGTTGGAAACCAATTCAATAACTTGATATGTGTTGAGTATTGGCATTTGACTGTTTAGGAGCAGATAATTTTCGCATGCGCACTCATTTGAAATAAGCTCCATAATAATGTTATAGCCTTTCCTCTAACCGTTGCTCCCTGTACCCATCTGGAAAATTATTCAGTAGTGAATCAAGCACCTCCGTATTATGCTTATATACGTCGTTAGGATTAATTCAATTTGAGCTAATACTAATCCGGAAATATAAGGCAACCATGGCCACACTTTGAATTTATTTGAACGACACAGGCTGGTATAAAATTATAACGAGAACGAATAAGGATTACATGTGATCAAGTTCTCAATAGTCTCTTTTGAAGCATGACTTGAAGTAACCCCGTTACAAATTGGGCCATCTCTATTTAAGAATCTTAAATGTACAAGTTTTACGGAATAAAGCGGTTTTAAAGTTGATTTAAAGCACATAGGTTATAACATGTCTTAAAATCATATATTTTGGTCATTTATAATAGTTTAAGCGACCTTGTTAGAACCACGGGATTTGGGGGTGCCTAACACCTTCCCTCGGGTCAACAGAATTCCTTACTTAGAATTTCTGGTTCGCAGACTTCCTTTGGAAAGTCGAAAGTTCCTCGATTCGGGATTTAAATAAATCGGTGACTTGGGACACCTTAATTTATTCCAAGTGGCGACTCTAAAATAAATAAAATAATCCCGTTTCGAATATTATCACTTAAATTGGAAAAACTCCTTCGTACACTCCCTCGAAAGGGGGGCACGCCAAAAGGAGGTGTGACAGGTGTGTGGGTGTGTTTATAATTGATTTGGGGAGGTTGTTCTTGATTCCATTGGGCTAAAAAGGTACTTAACAAAGGTTTGCCCACAATATGTTTGGCAAATTGCCTCAATGAAGGAGTTATAAGGAGATGTGTGACTTGGTTGGGGTGAAGTCTGAGTAACCTCCCATAGTCACCATTTTAGGATCGTACTAATAGACGTTTATCGGTTTTGCAGGCATAATGAGTTCCTCACGTAAGCGCCAGAACACTGGGGCCTCGGTAAGGGGCACTGGCTCTTTTTCACGGGCAAGGGGCCAATCTATTACGACCAATTTTGATAGCTCTAGGTTTGTCTCCAAAGCAGCAGAGACGCGATATAATCAGAAATTGTCAAAGAAATTGCAACATAAAGTCTACATAGACAGGTTTGCTCTGGAGCGAGATTTCCCGAATATGCTTAATGAGCTGCAGAGGTGTCATCTAAAAATCTTCTTTTACATTCCAGAAGAAGCCAATATTGAGCTTGTACGGGAATCTTATGCCAACCTCCCTGAACATGACAATAGGGTGGTGACGGTACGGAACACTAGAGTCAATGCTACTCCTGAGGCCATCCGTCGGGCTTACCTCATCCCAGCCTTCACAGGTACGAATTATTACCTCCGCAACAGTCGGCCACCAGTTGATTGGAATAGACTCTTGGGAGTCATCGGTATTCTAGGAAAACAAGCAAAATGGATTGCCAAACCAACGACTCTACACTCTCAGTCACTCTCTTGGTTAGCCAAGTGTTGGCTCACCGTCATCAACACTCGGTTGTTTCCTTCCAACTATATAACCGATGTCAATGGGCCACGGGCGGCCATGATTCCACGGGCGGCCATGATTTATTGCTTTATGACCCATCATGGGTTTGATGTTACACGGGTGTTATCTGAGGAGATGTTCATTAGATCACCGGAATTGGGGAAATGCCACTATTTTCCATCACTTGCCACCCATCTCTACCGCATGGCTAATGTCCCCGAGAACGCTCGAACTGACAACAAATTACCTTTGAAAACACCATTCCGTGCTAGTAAGATTAGCCAAGAAGCACGTGTGCATGTTAGTGTTCTGAGGACTCGTATGAGGAGTCTGAGTTAGAAAATGCTCATGATGATGCAGATGCTATTGAGGTCACCGTCCCTCCTCGTGGGAGCGATGCAGGGCCCTCCCAGCCACGCCGTAGCACTCACCTGGATGATTTGGAGCGACAAATGATGGGACTGCAGACATCCGTCACTGACCTGAGCACTCGTGTTGATGCTATAGCGGATAGACAGGTGAAATCTGAGAAGAAATTTATGGGTTGGTTGAGAGCTTTGGGTCACGCCTGCAACGTGAACCCTGACACTGTGTCTGATCAGGAGTGATGCCTCAGGGAAGTTCCTTTACCTCATTGTTTATTATATTGTTAAGCCATGGGGACATGTTTTCTTTTTAAGTGTGGGGTGGGAGAATTTCATTGTATGTATATTGTACTTGTACTATGTTATTGTGTGTAGATGTTTAGAATCGAGTAGTAATGATTCTGTGTAAGAAGTAAAAATTATAAACGAGTTGTCCCGACGATGGATCTCTATCGACGGGGTTCTTGAGGGACTAAGTCAAGAAAAAAAACATACCAAAAAGATTTTGCTTTTAGGTAGTGTAGTAATTCCCCCTTAGTTATTCTTTGGGCCACGGTTCTTTTCTAAGGGTTTTTACTTGAACCGGGTTTAGGTAGATTTTTTTTAGAGTAGGATTAATGGGCGAAGTACTGAAATTTGCAACCTTTAGCGTTCTTACACCTGAACACGATAGATGCTAGAGTGTAGTGCTTAGCTTCAAAGTGAATCTTGTTTGAGTGCCTTAAAAATTGTATATTTGTGCTTAACTTGAACACTCGAAAGATAGTATCTTGATAAACCAATCTGGATTGAGCCATATGCCAAGTGTGTGTGAGTATTGTTTGTGTTCCATGCTGTACATTGATGCCTAGAACTTGCCCTGTGTGTTTGCAAAGCGAAATAGTAACTTCATTTGGTTTTAGAAGTGATATAGGCATTTCCTTGTTGAGCCATAAATATTTTCTTTACCCACCTAAATACATTACATCTTAGTTAACCCCGTTGATCCTATAAGCCTGTTCTTTAGTAACCACAATGTGAATCTTAACCGACTGTTTGAATAGCTTGCTTTTTGAACAAATTTTCCTTCCGCTCCCTAAGCACTTGAAGGTTATTGAGAGTATGTAAAAAAAAAAATAAAGTGTGGGGTGGTAGTTTGGTTTACAAAGTGGAACCATGGAAATTGAAAAAGGTGCGAATGTGAAGCATATAAAAAGAAGCACCACAGAAAAAAAAAGTTTGTAGTAATAAATAAGTGGAAGCTAGTTAAAGTGCACCTAAAGTACGGGGATGTCTAAATATGGTGCAATGTTGGCTTACAAAATAACGGGCTTGAAATTCAATGTAATTGTATTAAAAGTGCTTAGGGGAGTTATTCACTACATCTAAATGTATCCTACCTAACTCTTAGCCTGCATTACAACCGAATAAAGTCCTATTGATCTTAGACTGAATGAGGTTCAATTAGTCGAGTAGTACATTAGGGGCAAGCCTATGGTGCGTCTTTGTTGCATGTGAAAATTCTTTGGAGAGTGAGTGAATTTTGTCTATTTGAGTTCCGAATTATATCATTATCATTATATATAGGGAACTACTCTCTTGTGTGATATGAGGGCATGTGATTCACAAAGGAAAGGAACGTTTTGACTATTGTATAGAGTGGTTTGAGTAAGTATAGATGTGCAGGGTTCGAAAAACTTGATTGTTGAGGCATGAGCTGCTCACCACTAGGTATAATTCTTGTATAATGTTCATTGTGTGAGTTGTTGAAAGAAAAATATAAGGAACGACTTTTATGAGTGTGGTGAATTGCTCGAGGACTAGCAATGATTTAAGTGTGGGGTGTTGATCATAGGCTATATAGTCGCTATTTATGTTGTAGATACCCATGCTTTATTGTTGTTTTTGTTACGGAAATTGCCGATTAAATGCTTGAATTGATGCTATTTGGTTTCGCAGGGAATGCAAGATAGACGAAGAACAAAATGAAGCGTTTGGAGGTAAGAACGTAAAGAAATCACCTACTTGAGAAGTACCTAAGTGCAAAAGAGAAGTTAAAAGAATTAAAAGCTGGAAGCAAGAATTACAGGGGTTTCCGCGATTCGCCGCGGTCCGCGCCACGGTCCTTTACAGAAAGCGCCGCGGTCGACGCCGCGGCCGCACGAGACGTAGTGCTGTTCGAATACTTCATGGGTCAAAGTGTAAATCGGGGAAAGTTTTATAAACCCTTTATATAATGTAGGAAAATCGCCCAAAGCTAGTTTAGGCTTAATTTTGGAGTTGGTTGGCAAGAGAAACAAGTGTGAGAGATCACAAAAATACTCTTCTTAATTTCTTGCAATCTTATGATTATGAATTCTTTAGATATTGATTTACCCATTATCATGCGTAGCTAAATACTTAATCTAAGGTTTTGATGGAACCCGTTGGGAATTACTTGGTTGTTTTATCAATATAATTAGGTTTTGTTGTTTAATCTCTAATTGTTCATATACGTTTTGATTGTGAAATAGTTGAAAGGGTCCTCAATTATCCGTTCCTATTTATTGTGTATCTTCATGAGAGTGAGAGAGTGTATATTTAGGTGATTGTATGAACAACATCACTCCCGGAGTATAGACGAGAGTCATAACCGAGGGTTTAGGGGTTGGATTAGAGATGACAAAATCCCGAGTGCAATCTAAGTGAACTGTATTGTGAAATTAGCTAACGTAACTTGAGAGAGTGCGTTTAGTAGATTATTATAATTGCTTGAGAAAGAATTATGATAAATTGAGAGTTCATGATTGTTAGAGATAGATAAATCTGAATTATAAGAAATATACAACCAAGGAAAAGACCAACGGGGGAAATCAATACCTTAGACCTTCTTTATATTGTTTACACAACAAGCGCAGTTACTTTTCAGAATTTATTATTTTCAGTATTAGTTGTAAGATAATCAACAATTATGAATCCGAAAGTTTGAGGAAACAGGTTGTGGGAATTGAGTAAATCTGACAGTGGTAATTGGTGGGTTAATTCTCTGTGGTTCGACTCTGGGCTACAATACTCAGATTATATTTGCAACGCCCGCATAGTCTTTTGTGAGACTCAGTTGAGCGTGATCAGTTACCCTTCACATAGATCTGTATTCTGCCTCTGCGAAATTGACACTTGCTTATTTGATTTCCAAGTAATTGGTGCTCCTCCTAGTGTAATGAAAACCCCACTTACAGACCTTGTGGAATCCTTGCAAGAAGCCCAATCAGCATCACAAAATTCAAGTAAGGAAAATGATGGTGCTACTGAGGGAAGAATTCCTTGTCCCAGATCAGAGCTCAAGTATTTCAGCACTCATAATGAAGTAGTGAAGTGAGAGAGACAGGGTTTACGCATGTATTGGTTGAGAGTAAGAACTTCAAAGGAAACATCTGTGCAAGTGTTAGTCAGATAGTTCAATTTCCCAACTAAATGACGATACACTTTGGGATTTTGCAAAGGTTGGCTATCATCAGCTTGATGTTTGGAAGAAGGATCAAGAGGAGAAGTGACTCGAGCTAAGTGAAAAACATCAAATTCCTGCAGCATGTCCAAGGTAAAATTCCTTTGACTCATAATGAAACCTCCTTTTCTCTCAAAATTTCCATCCCTAAAAAATAATGTATGCTTTCTAGATTCTTGACTTTGAATTTAGTGTTTAGAAAGTCCTTTATGTGTTGAATCTCTTCCAAGTCATCTCCAGTTAGTAAAATATCATCTAAATAGACAACTAGGAGAAATCAGGCTTCTAGTGCGTTTAAAGAATAGAGAATAATCATTTAATGATGAAGAATACCCCTTAAAACTCAAAGCCCCTCCAAGCCTAGCACACCATTGCCTAGAAGCTTGCTTCAACCCATATAATGACTTCCTTAGTAAACAAACACGCTTAGGGATAGAAGGTATAAAACCTGATGGAAACTTCATGTATACCTCCTCCTGAAGTTCACCATGCAAAATGCATTGTTGATATCCAATTAAGACACATTCCATTCTCTTTTGGCTGCAATAGTGAGCAAACACCTTATAGTAGTCATTTTTACAACTGGTGAAAAAGTCTCACTATAGTCTATTCCCTCTCTTTGGACATCCCCCTTACCACCAGCCTTGCCTTTAATCTTTCAACTCTTCCATCTAATAGGTGTTTTACTTTATACACCCATTTACAAGGTAGAGCTCTTTTCCCTTTAGGTAGTTCAACTACATCCCACATGTAATTGCCTTCTAGAGATTTAATCTCTGATTTCATTGCTTCTATCCAACCTGAATATTGACAAGCTTGTCCAAAACTGTTAGGCTCTGTGAGAGTAGAAATTGATAGCATGACATGTTGATGGTTGGGAGATTGAAAATAAAATTAATATTCCCTAGGTTTACTTGGTTAAGTGAAAAAAACATCGCCTACATCTCTAAACATGATATTACAACACACATAATCCTTCAGGTAGGTTGGTTGGTTGGAAACCCTTCCTGACCTCCTCACTGGTGTAGCCAGTTTAGGTGCGGGAACAAGTGAGCTAGTATATGGTGTATCTAGGATAAGTGGAAAAAGAACTAGGCTAGGAGATAGATTGGGATGGTGAGGAGTTGATGAAGATCTTTGAGATGGTGAAGAGAAAATGTCAGAAACTTCAGGTTCTAAAGAGATAGGAGAGGATTGATCCTATGATGGAGATGAGTACATGGATTTTGTATTAAAGGTTGAGCTTGGGAATATAGGTTGGTGTGAAGGTCTGTTTTTCGCAAAAGAAAAACGTGTTTCATGAAATTTCACATCTCTTGATACAAATACTCTTCCTGTGGACAATTCTAGTAGTTTATATCCTTTTTGATGAAGGGGATAACCAAGCAAAACACAAGTTGTTACCCTTTCATCAAATTTTCCTCTTCCTTGTGCTAGTGTTGAAGCATAACAAAGGCATCCAAAATTTCTCAAATAATCATACTTGGGTTTTTTGTGAAACAAAACCTCATAAAAACACTTGAATGCATCTTATTAATAAGATATGTGGAAGTTAGGATAGATTTTTCCGAATATGACATAGGTAGCTTTGATTGGAACATCAACCCTCTTGTAGTCTCTAAGAGGTGTTTATGTTTCCTTTCAACAACTCTATTTTGTAGAGGAGTTGTTACACAAGAAAATTGATGCAGAATTCCATGAGAAGCTCGGAAAGCACTACTCTTTGCACTTAATAAAAATGTCCATGTTCCTCTACTATAATCATCTACTATAGTGAGAAAATATCTGAAACAATTGTAAGTATTTGACCTATAAGGTCCCCATGTGTCAACATGTATAAGTTCAAATTTATGCTTGGACCTTATATTACTGACAGGGAAAAGGTTTCTGGTTTGCTTAGCCTTAGGACACACATTACAGTTAAACTTAGAATTTGATTTATAATAAATAAAATCAAAATGTTTTATTACTTAATGGGAGGTGTCCTAATCTTACATGCCAAAGCTTAAAATCAGAAATAACATTAACTTGAACTGGACTAGAAAAGGAAACAGACTTTGAAATGGAATTTCTTCCTTTCGGAATTGAAAATATATCACTACTAAACAGACCCTTAGACTTAAACTTAATTGGTTCCAATAAGTAGAGCCCTTCTTTAACTTCACCAAAAGCTTGAGGACTCTTTATTAAAAGGCCCTGCAATACACACTCAACATATGTGAAAAGGACATTATACTTGAACTGAACACAAAACCTATGAACTGACAACAAATTATACTTGAATTCTGGAACATGCAATACATTGTTCAGAATATGATCAGGAAGAATAGAAATGCTCCCTATATGAGTAACAATCACCTTGAATGAGTTAGGTAAACTGATATTTAAAGGTACATGGAGTGGAATTAGAAACAAGAAAGAATTAGGATCAAAACACATATGCTTTGAGGCACCTGAATAAATGTTCCAGTTGTCTGATTTTAAACTAGTGAAAACTGAACATGAGTATTTTAGAATAGTACCAGCAACTACATTAGCATTGATTCCTGTATTTCCTGCTTGTCCTATCTTTGCTTGCTTATACATGTGCATCATTTCTGCAACATGTTCTATGCTGAGTTGTTGTCCAAAATTATTGCTTGAGTTCAGTGCCTTGTCGTGCTGAATTTTCATGTTCCTCATTTGTCACCACTGCATTTCCCCTAATCTAATTCTAATATCCTTTGTGATTTGTGAACTCAAAATCTTCAGAAAATCCAATAATTATGTAGCATTCTTTTTGTGTATGTCCTGGTTTTCCACAATAAGTACAAGATACATTTAGATTGTACTTCTTCTTCTCTTTGAAACATATGCGGAGACTTAACAAACCTTTGTCCAGACTTGTTGAATTTGGTTTCCATGGCTGCTTCTTTTTATGTCTGGTTTCTGAACTTCTGATAATTTTTTCCTTGTCATGTGATCATGAAAGCTGCAAAATTAGCTAGAAGTTGTGCATTAGGCTGTTTGTTCTCTCCAACTGCTATGAATGATACTGATTGAGAGTTAAAATGTGCATTTGCATAAACTTCTCTTTGATTTTTATTTTCTAAGAGAAGTGAATAAGCTACGTCCATGCTAGGCAAATGATTCATCATGAGGATGTTTCCTCTTTTTAGTGCATAGATGTCAATTAAACCCATTAAAAATTGGATCAACTTCTGATCCTCTAGTGACTTAGTTAATTTTACCTTTCCTTCACAAACACAAACACAAATACAAGAATATCATATGATAACATTCAAGGCATCTAATTGATCCTACAATCATTTGAGCTTAGTGAAATATCCTGCAATGTCACTGTTTTCCTGTACTAATACTGATAATTCCTTCTACAGATGATAAAGCTTGGCTCCATTTGATATCCCAAATCTCTACTCTAGACTGTCCCAAAGCTCTTTTGCAGTTTTGGAATAAATCACACTATCTGCAATATTCGTTGAGAGAGCATTAAGGATCCAAGAGATGACCATGTCATTCACACAACTCCATGTTCATGCTATGGAGAATTCAGATCTGGAGATTGACAAGCTCCATTGATGAAACCAAGCTTTTTTTTGCTGACAAGGACAACAAAATGGATCTTCTCCATCTTATGTATCCTCTTCCATCAAATACAGTATTTACTAGAGTCATAATAGGTGAATCAAAATTATTGAAGTGATAGGGGTGATTAACATCATAGCTCACAACCTTTGTAACATTGTTGGTATCTGTAGTGATGGTTGTTTCACCCATTTTGTTTAGTGAAAAATGATCTGATGTAATAAATTAGTTGATTGAATTGTTAGATCGAGCTAGTTGTTCTGAAATCATGTACGAATTTGAAGAAGAAATTTCTTAATTGAAAAAATTTTATTTCTATTTTGTAATGAATGAATTAGGAAATGTACTTCTTATATACCGCAAAAAGGAATCTCAGATATAGCTACCTATACACTTGTCCTCTTATTCTATTGGCTATTCTATAACAAACCCACATGCTAATTACAAGAATAAATAATATGTGTAAAATATAAAACTTAATCTTATCTTCAGCTTCTTCTAGTAGGCCTAAGAAAATGAATTATTCCATTGAGCCCAAAATTGTTGCAACAACCCAATGTCTCTATAAAATCCGGTCAAGACATTTATTTGTGCAAGACTATTAATTTCTTCCATGTGGCTTGATCTCAGCTACTCAAATCTTCACAAAGATGTTAAGACATCAAATGTATCGAACATCCTAGAAGACCAAACTTTACCTTCTAGCAAAGACGAATTGTTCTTCTTCTTTACTCATTTATTCTTCTTCTCTAACTTTGAGTAAAACACCATGAATCCCAGAATTAGAACGGGGTTTCATCTTCCTAACATCTCCTTCAAGTTGGAGGGTAACCGTGTGACCCCCAAATTGCTCAAAATCTCTGAGCGAAGAACCCCTGAAAATGGCTTTGTGAAAAGATCCGCCATTGATCTTTAGAAGGGACAAAGGATATGGTAATTTGTCTGGAAAGGAAATTGTTACGACCAAAACCGATGGGCCGCGACAGGTGCCTGAGTCCTACCTGTCAAACATTCCTAAGCTTGCGTCTAGGATATGAACCTATCTAATATCTGTTGAATTACGAAGATAATATACATGAAGGAGACCTACCAACAAGGCATATGTACGTAATGCAGAATACTGTGGGAGAGCCGGCAAGGCTGCTATAGACAACTATACATCCAATAACTGAAAGCCGACAAGGCCACAAACAACCCAACTAGACATACTGTCTGCAAACCTCTAATAGAAACATAACAGTATAAAGACAGGACTGAGCCACATCATACCTTTATATATATATATATATATATATATATATATATATATATAAAAGAAGGGGGACTGTCAGCTTGCCTACACCTGTGGGCATGGAACGCAGACCCCGTGAAATAGGGTGTCAGTATGAAAAATGTACCGAGTATGTAAGGCATGAAAATTAGTACGTAAAAGACATAGATGAAACATGGAATATAGAAATACCTTTAAATCTGAATAACTTTTTAAATTCTGAAACGTTTATAATGTCATGCACGTGCATATAAATGTCGTGTCATGCATAGGTATGTATGTACATAATATCATCAAGCAACTAAGGGCATTACATCATATCGTCTCGGCCACTGTGGGCACATCATCAACATATACCAGCTGATCAGGTGGTGGTATGTATATAACATTGTAACCTTTTTACATATCATATATACATATATTTACATATATACGCGTACATAACGCCATCTGGTCATGGTTGGCACATGTATAAATAAGTAAAATACATAAAAAATACGTAATAATCTCAATATTCCTTCCAGATATACTTTTTCAACTTTGTATTATTCTGAGACCCATGAACAGAAGATAATGATATTTTTCATGGGAATCAAGAACATAGACACCCCTACTATTTCTATGAATAAAATAATTTATGGAAACTGTGTGTTTGCTCGTTTCTTCAGTATTATATGGACCATGCAAAAAGAAAGAAGGGAGGACCTTAACATATCTGGAGTAGGAACAACTCCGTATAATTATCCCGTTGGAAACCTTTGCGGATTGAACTTAGAATCCAAAAATCGAATTTAAGCTTCTGAGCTTTTAAACTTGAGGAACAAAATTGGCTTGGATTTACTTGAAATTGGAACGAATCTTGGATTAGATTTGAAATTTCGACGAACTTATTCTGCTTCTCACGTCATTTGTTTGAAAGCAAATACAGAATGCTTTCTCTAGTTTGATTAATTGAAATTGGAAAGATGGAGTGTCAATTCTTACCTCTGGAATTTGAATGAAATGCTTCTGTTTCTTGGTTTCAAGACAAGGACATAAATTGAAACTAAGAATTGGATAAAGTTTTACAGGTCTTGGAAAGACTTAACTTAACTCATAGGTGGCCACCTAGAATCATGACTACTTAGTCATTTTTTAGGTGTGTGGCTTCTTGCCACGTGTGGGGGTTAATTTATTAATTTTTATCCACTTATTAGTTCACTGGGTAATATTCTGTTATCTGATAATTAATCAATCACCCGCATAATTTAAAAATTATCACAAATTACTTAAAATTCTATTTATTTTTAAAATACTTCATATATACCTTATATATTATA
The DNA here is from genome assembly GCA_026770625.1 of Nicotiana glauca. Lineage (NCBI taxonomy): Eukaryota > Viridiplantae > Streptophyta > Magnoliopsida > Solanales > Solanaceae > Nicotiana > Nicotiana glauca. The sequence continues at coordinate 73,083 of MU726985.1, read as the reverse complement.
CTACCATGGTCATATGGTACCTTTCATGGTACTAGTTCACAATTATCGAGTATTATCGCTCGACCCGTCCTTTTTTCCAAATTGTCCATTTTCAATGAAACTCATTTTCTTTAATCTGTGTATCCCTTTATCCTTCATAATACTTATTTATCTCTTGTTATAAATAGCGTAAGTACGTTAATGTCAAGATGATCTCATCCCCGAGTCTACGTCAGTTAATTGAAAGCAAAATTTTAACGTACGAAAACGCGAGATGTAACATCCTTCCCCCCATAGAAACATTCGTCCTCGAATGTTCAATTTCCCGTGATTCATATAACTTTGGTAGGGTCGCTTTTGTAACAACACTACTACCAACTCTCCTCGTAGAATCTTAATAACCCAACGACACACATGACCATAATTATGAATAACGACAATGGTCTCACATGACCAACGAGAATAACCAACACAAGAATTTATACTCGTACCTTATGATTATGACGTCTCAGGAGGAGAAAATAAGTAGGGATATCTAGACTTCATGTTTTTCTCGGCCTCTCAAGTCATTTCTTTCACATTGTTGTTTTCCCAAAGTACTTTCACAGAGGCGACCTCCTTATTCTGTAGCTTGCAGATTTGTTGGTCTAGGATGGAAACCGGAATTTCCTCGTATGATAAGTCTTCTATAATCTTTACATCATCCATGGGCACCACTCGGGTAGGATCGCCAATGCATTTTCGTAATATAGATACGTGAAAAATCAGATGGACAGACTCCAATTCCGAGGGCAGTTTTAACTCATAAGCTACTTGGTCCACTCTCTCTGAGTGATCCTATAAGGCCTAATATACTGTGGTATAAGTTTGCCTTTCTTGTCAAACCTTATCACACCCTTCATAGTTGACACCTTTAAGAATACCCAACCATTAACCCCCGAACTCTAAATCTCGTCGCCGCACGTCAGAATATGACTTCTGACTACTCTGAGCTGTCAATAGTCAATCCCAGATAAGCTTTACTTGTTCTATGGCCTGCTAAACTAGGTCTGGCCCATGTAATTAAGATTCTCCAACATCGAACCATCCTATAGGAGACCTACACTTCCATACGTAAAGAGCTTCGTATGGAACTATCTGAATACTGGAATGGTAACTATTATTATATGCGAGCTCAATAAGCGGCAGATGATCATCCCAACTACCTTTGAAGTCTATTACATAAGCTCGTAACATATCCTCCAGTGTATGAATAGTACACTCAGTCTGTTTTGGGGATGAAAAGTTGTACTAAGACTTACTTGAGTCCCCAATCCCTTTAGAAAGGACCTCCAGAAGTTAGCTGTAAATTGAGATCCTCTATTCGAGATAATAGATACAGGGACACCATACAGTCGTACTATCTCCTTGATATAAAGTCTTGCACAATCCTCTGAGGAATATGTAGTCTTAATGGGCAGTTGACTTTGTAAGCCTATCAACAATTACCCATATCGAATCAAACTTATTTTGGGTACGAGTAAGCCTACGATGAAGTCCATATTGATTATTCCCATTTCCAAGTCGGAATCTCCATATCTTGTAATAACCCACTGGGTTTTTGATGCTCAATTTTAACCTGCCGACAGTTAGGACATTGAACAACAAACTCTGCTATATCCTCTTTCATTCTGTCCCACCAATACACTTCCCATATATTATGATACATATTTGTTGTTCCTGGATGGATAGAATAATGAGAATAATGAATTTCTCCCATAACCTACTGATGCAGCCCTGCGACATTAGACACACACAATCGTCTTCGATATCTGAGGACCTCATCTTGTGTAATTCCAAACGGTGTCTTCTCCTTCTGAAGGGTGGTATCCCTATAATGAATTAACACAGGATCCCTATACTGCGTTCCTTTACTTCAGTTACTAATGAGGATGTTGTCGTATTCTAAAGAGTAATTCCAATGTCACATGAGTCCAACATCCGAATTCCAAAACTAGCTAGCTGATGAACCTCATGGGCTATTCCCCTCTTTTCTGGATGTAAATATGACATGCTACCCATAGATCTATGGCTGAGAGCGTCGCTATTACATTCGCCTTCCCCGGATGTATAAAATATCAATGTCATAGTCATTAAGTAGTTCCAACCATCTCCTTTGACGAAGATTCAATTCCTTTTGCTTGAAGATATACTGGAGGCTCTTATGATCCGTATAGATATCAACATAAATGCCATACAAGTAGTGCCTCCACATATTTAGTACCTGAATCACCACGACTAACTCTAAATCATGGGTCGGGTAATTTTTCTCGTGCTTTCTTAGTTGTCTAGAAGCATAAGCCACAACTTTACCATGTTGCATCAGCACATAACCCAATCTAATGCCTGAAGTGTCACAATAGATAACGTAACCATCGGTCCCTTCTGGAAGCGTTAGAACCGGTGCTAAAGTTAAGGCTTGGAAAACTCTGTTCTCAAGCGTCGGTCAATTAAAACCTAGTTCCCTTCCGAGTTAACTTACATGTTTATCCTAATCTTGTACAATTCAGGAAATTCCTCTCTTTGTAGGCCCAAACTTCATTTTTTATCCCTCACAATTGCGCCATTATCCCACTATTAGGGCAATATATCATCTATTCTAAACGTTACTAGTCTTAGACTCCTTTGAGTTTATTCAGGCTATACTGAGCTTTCTATAACTTTAGGGAAACCATCAGCTCTCTTATAAACTTATTCCCAAGGACTCATCCATTCTTGTTACCATTTTACACATCTTTTCTTATCCTTCCTACTGTCTTCCTAGAACCTTGTCGATCTACCATACTTTAGTTTGCGATCTATACATATCTATCTATACTTATTCGCAAGTTTTCTTCAACCTACTTGCAGTATAGATTTCCTTATATTATTCTGGAACATCAAGAAAGAGACACATACCACTTTGGTCAAAGGTTCTTAGAAAAGAAGAAAATTTCATTACAAGTTTCTTGTAACAACCTGCCAAACGGAGAAGCTACGAACCTTCATCAGCGTTGTGGTCTAGGAAAAGTCTTCACTGCCTCAGTCTCTTGTGTATCCACTCGGATGTCTTTACCCAAAATAATATGCCCAAGGAAAGCTATAGAGTTTAACCAGAATTCATTTTTAGAAAATTTTGCATACAACTTCCCTTCTTGTAGAACTCTGAGCACATTACACAAATGATCTGCATGCTCAGCCTTTGAACGAGAATATACCAATATATCGTCAATAAATACAATTACGAACAAATTCTAAAAAAAGCTTGAATATACGGTTCATCAAATTCATGAATACTGCTGGGGAATTGGTCAGACTGAACATAACCCGAAACTCAAAGTGCCCATATCTAGTCCTAAATGTTGTCTTCGGAATATCTTCATCCTTAACCCTTACCTGATGGTACCCGGACCTCAAGTCTATCTTTGAAAAATACTTGGCACCTTGCAACTGATCAAATAAATTATCAATTCTCGGGAGCGGGTACTTATTCTTGATTGTCACCTTATTCAGCTGCCTATAATCGATACACATTCGTAAGGAACCATCTTTCTTTCTCACAAATAAAACAGGTGCTCCGCACGGTAACGCACTAGGTCTGATAAAGCCTTTTTCAAGTAAGTCCTTTAATTGTTCTTTCAATTCTTTCAGCTCTGCGGGGGCCATTCTACATGGAGGAATAGATATTGGGTGAGTATATGGTAGTAGGTCAATAGAAAACTCAATTTCTCGCTCTGGCGGGAGACCCGGAAGCTCATCGGGAAAAAAATATCGGGAACCTCATTCACCGTAGGAAAGTACTGAGTGGTTAGTAATTCTAATTCCACATATAAATCCGAACTAAGTGATAAATACAGTCCTTATTGATCATCTTCTTTGCCTTGAGATAGGAGATAAATTTACCTCTTGGTGATGTCGTATTACCTTCCCATTCTAAAACAGGCTCTCCTGGGGACTGAAATTAAACCATCCTTGACCTACACTTGATGTTAGCATAACAAAAAGCGAACCAATCCATACCCTACTATAATATCAAGTTCTACCCAACCGAATACCGCGTAACTTATCCTTGTTTATTATCAAATCTATCACGGGCCATTACAGCGACATCCATATATATATATATAAGTAACAATATTAAGACTTAACTCGCATAACTAATTTAGACAAAAAAAAAAGGTTTCTATACATAGGGTTCGACTAAGCCATAGACATATCATACCCAAAACTATATACATGATACTATCTGCAAAACCTCTAAGTAGGCATAACCATAATATATACAAGTCAGGACGGGGCTCCCTACATCCTCATAAAACAACCAACCACATTTAAAACCATGGCTTGGTAATATTCCAAGAAGAGGTGGAACTCACCAACCAAAAACCGATACTTGGAGGAAGTCTATAGTAGAGGGTCTTTGCCTTGTCCTATATAAGAACCTCGATTGGACACACTTCAAAGCGAAATCTTCATGTTCTTATAAGTTACCTTCCTTCCTTGTCCCGACTACTATCTTCTTCCTCTGCTTATCCCATAACATACACTGACGAACCTTGATTGACGGACTCCCAAGACCGGGACTATCTGGAATCTTAGAAGAGCTGGTGTCCTCAAATACCTTGACATAGTTTTGAGCCTGAGAGAATCCTGGTTGTTCCAATCCATGCACTATTCCCCTTATACCATGATCAACATGTTGTGAAACTAAGGGCCTTGTGAGATCGGAACTCCTCTCACCCCATCTACTGTCAGAGTGGTCGAAACTGCTCGAACGTACGACTCATATGGATCCCCGGATGGATCCTCCTCATTAGAACCCATTATCTCTGATGGATCTGAATCTATAGTATAACTTATCTCTCTTTCTAACACCTTCGTAGCCTTCTGACCCGTACTAGCAGCTGTAGTCTTCGGAGGCATCGCTAAAAACATAACACATCGTTAGGAACATCAATTCTTATATCGCACGATCTAAGATAAGAAGAGAGGATAATATCCTATATGTGTTGTAGCCTCATGTCTATAAGTATGGTGCACAACACACCCATAAACAAAACTTTACAAGACACGGTCTATAGACAACCCTAGGACACAACTGTTCTGATACCAATCCTACCTGTCAAACATTCCTAAGCTTGCGTCTAGGATATGAACCTTTATAATATCTGTTGAATTACTAAGGTAACATATATGAAGGGAACCTTCCAACAAGGCATATATACGTATATATGCAGAATATAATTGGCGAGCCGGCAAGACTGCTATAGACAACTATACATCCAATAATTGAAAGCCGACAAGGCCACATACAACCCAACTAGACATACTGTCTACAGACCTCAAATAGAAATATAACTGTATAAAGATAGGACTGAGCCACGTCATACTCATATACATACACACACACACACATATACATAAACGTATCGTACCAAAATCAAAGCAGCTCCGGATCAAGTGGAGCACGCCAACTCTCGCTAATCATAGTAATAAGAAGGGGGACTGTCAGCTTGCCTACATGTACCTGTGGGCATGGAAAGTAGGCCCCGTGAAATAAGCGTCAGTACAAAAAATCTACTGAGTATGTAACGCATGAAAATTAGTACGTAAAAGACATAGATGAAACATGGAATACAGAAATACCTTTAAATCTGAATAATTTTGTAAATTCTGAAACTTTTATAATTGCATGCACGTGCGTATACATGTTGTGCAATGCATAGGTAGGGGTGTACATAATATCATCAAGCCACTGAGGGCATCCCATCATATTGTCTGCCACTGTGGACACATCATCAACATATACCAGCTGATCAGGTGGTGATACGTATATAACGCCGTAACCTTTTCCCATATCCCATATATAAATGAGTGAAATGCATGAAAAATACGTAATAATCTCAATATTCCTTTCGGATATACTTTTTCAACTTTGTATTATTCTGAGACCCATGAACGGAAGATAATAATATTTTTCATGGGGAATCAAGAACATAGACATGCCTATTATTTCTATGAATAGAATAATTTATGAAAACTGTGTGTTTGTTCGTTTATTCGGTATCATATGGACCATGCCAAAAATAGAAGGGAAGATCTTAACATACCTGGAGTAGGAACAACTCAGTATAATTATCCCGTTGAAAACCTGCGAGAATTGAACTTAGAACCCAAAAATCTAATTTAAGCTTCTATGCTTTTAAACTTGTGGAACGAAATTGGCTTGGATTTACTTGAAATTGGAATGAATCTTGGATTAGATTTGAAATTTGGACGAACTTATTCTGCTTCTCACGTCATTTGTTTGAAACCAAATACAGAAAGCTTTCCCTAGTTTGATTAATTGAAATTGGAAAGATGGAGTGTCAATTCTCACCTTTGGAATTTGAACGTAATGCTTCTGTTTCTTGGTTTCAAGCCAAGGACATAAATTGAAACTAAGAATTGGATAAAGTTTTACAAGTCTTGGAAAGACTTAACACATAGGTGGCCACCTAGAATCATGACTACTTAGTGAATTTTTTAGGTGTGTGGATTTTTGCCACGTGTGGGGTTAATTTATTCACCTTTTTCACTTATTAGTTAAAAGGATAATGTCTTGTTATCCGGTAATTAATTAATTACCCGTATAATTTAAAAATTACCATAAATTACTTAAAATTTTATTTATTTTTAAAATACTTCATATATACTTTATATATTATATTACCGTGGTCATATGGTACCTTGTGTGGTACTAGTTCATAATTATTGGGTATTATCACTCGACCCGTATTTTATTTCAAATTGTCAACTTTCAACGAAACTCGTTTTCTTTAGTCTGTGTACCCCTTTATCCTTCATAATACTTATTTATCGCTTGTTATAAATAGCGTAAGTACGTTAACGTCAAGATGATCTCATCCCCGAGTCTACATCGGTTAACTGAAACCAAAATTTTAACGTACGAAAATGCGAGATGTAACAGAAATGTTGACGCACAAATTGACAATCAATCTCCACATGTTTTGTGCGTTCATGGAGACGGGGTTACAGGCGGTGTGAATGGTTGCTTTGCTGTCAGAGTGAAGAGGTATGGGAAGATTTACTGGTGTAGAGAGATTTTCAAGAGAAGCCAAGTAAGTTTTGCAATTACACTTCACATAGATCTGTATTCTGCCTATGAATATGATAAAGAAATTGACACTTGTTTTTTTGATTTCTAGTACATGGGTGCTCCTACTAGTGTGATGAAAAACTCACTTACAGGCCTTCTGGAATCCTTTCAAGAAGCTCAATCAGCATCACAAAATGCAAGTAAGGAAAATGATGGTATTGCTGAGAGAAGAATTCTTGTCCCCGATCTGAACTCAAATATTTCAACACTAGTAATGCATCAATGAAGTGAGAGAGACAGGATCTATCATGTACCTGCTGAGAGTAAGAACTAAAAAGAAAAGACCTGGGCGAGTGTTAGTAAGATAGTTCAATTTCCCAACTAAATGACGGCACATTGTGGGATTTTGCAAAGGTTGGCCATCATCAGCTTGATGTTTGGAAGAAGGATCAAGAGGAGAAGTACTCGAGCCAAGTGGAAAACATCAAATTCCTGCAGCATGTCCAAGGTAAATTTCTTTTGACTCATAATGAAACCTTCCTTTTCTCTCAAAATTTCCACCCCTAAAAAATAATGTATGCTTCCTAGATTCTTGACTTTGAATTTAGTGTTTAGAAAATCCTTGATGTGTTGAATCTCTTCCAAGTCATCTCTGATTAATAGAATGCCATCTACATAGACAGCTATGATAGAAATCAGGCTTTCTGTGCGTTTAAAGAATAGAGAATAATCATTTAATGATAAGAATACCTGTTAAAACTCAAAGCCTCTGCAAGCCTGGAATACCATTGCCTGAAAGCTTGCTTCAACCCATATAATGACTTCCTTAGTAAACAAACATGCTTAGTGCTATGAGGTGTTAAACCTGATGGAAACTTCATGTATACCTCCTCCTGAAGATCACCATAAAAAAATTTAGTGTTGACATCCAATTGAGTAACATTCTAGTTTTTTTGGCTACAATAGTGAGCAAACACATTATAGTAGTCATTTTCACAACTGGTAAAAAAGTCTCACTATAGTCTATTTCCCTCTCTTTGGACATCCCCCCTGACCACCAGCCTTGCCTTTATCTGTCAACTCTTCCATATGATAGATGTTTTACCTTATACACCCATTTACAATGTAGAGCTCTTTTCCGTTTAGGTAGTTCAACTACACCTCATGTGTGATTATCTTTTCGAACTTTAATCTCTGATTCCATAGCTTCTATTCAACCTGAATGTTGACAAGCTTGTCCAAAATTGTTAGGCTCTGTGAGAGCATAAATTTTAATAAATTTTCATATAGAATTATACTACCGTCTAAAAATACGATGTTCAATTTAACCTACTGAGATGATACAGCATGCGACTCGAATGGTGTTGATTTTGACGTTAGTAGTCGAACATGGTGTTGGATTTTTCTTTTAAGGGTATGATTGGAAAATGAAGAGGCACTTGTTGGATTGCACCTGTTCATCTCACTCTTTCATTGTCTATAAATTTAGAGGCTTGTCCTCATTTTTCATACATGGAAAATCTAAAAACTTCTCACCATTTTTTACTTTGTTGCATTGTTTTCCAAATAAACATAATTGTCACGTGTGATTTCTTCCATTTGTTGAGTTTGCTGAAGTTCTGTAATTTTTAGTGCCGCTATCACAAAATAGCTATTATGTTCTATCACAGGAGGAATTAATCTAAAAACCTTGGTAATAATGAGGCGATTTAATTCTTTAAGTACACATAAGCAACTTGTGAGTTTGAAATTATATTCTACTTTATTTTATTGATCTAATGTTTCGTGACTTCTCTGATTTTGAACACAGTCTACTAACACTAGCTTTCCCGTCTTTTAACGTAGAAAATGGCTGTCGTCGGCTACATGTCGTCTAACGCATTCTATATCCAAAACCATTGCGATCAAGTACGAATTAAACTAGGAGACTTTAGATAATAGGAGAAAGTTAAAAAATGTATAGACACTTTAAATATTAAAATAATATGATAAATGGTACTAAGAATAATTTGAAAGTTACAACACTTTTTAATGCTTAAACATAGGAGGCATATAAAAATAATTTTTAAATTTTATAATATTTCTTATTTTCCTTTTTAAATAAGATAATTGGCATGACCATGGATAGGAAGATAAGCAGACCTTACACATACCTTCAAGAAGGCAAAGAGGTAAAAGAAGGACGGCAACAACAAGCACACCAATCAGAAAACTGAAGAAAAAAAAAACTAATAGTAGGTACTATAATAAGAACGGAAACGAAAACAACAAGTAATAACAGAAGTCAAGGGATACAACAATAAACAAAGGAACTAAGTCTTGTACTAGAGCTACTGTTACAGATAGGATAACGCTCGGTTACCTATCCTAACATTTTACCTTTATTCTCAACCTCCATACCTTCATATTCATGGTCATATCCTCAGTACCAGTTAAAGAAATTAAGAACAACTCCGGAATCCACGATTTCTAGTCACAAAATGGAAATCAAAGCTGGAGAGATGGAGGAGCGTTTGAGAGAATTCCATAACTTTTCATAACTATTGCAAAATGGTGATGTGTTCTTTATATACAAAGGGCAAAAATGGTAAATATAACGATCCGCCCCGTCATTTTGAGAGTATTAGCCCCGATCCCCTATTTATTATTTCATCTGTTTTTATTTTATGGTTACTTGACTTTCCAGGGTATTTGGTGTCGAGATCGGGAGAGTTTCGGAGTGGAATGGAACACATAGTCCCTAAATTTAAAGTTTGAGTTGTAAGAGTTAACCGTAATTTGACTTGTATGAAGACGAATCTGGAATGGATTTTCGTCAGTTCCAATAGCTCTGTATGGTTATTGTGTTCTTAGGAGTGTGTCGGATGTTGATTTGGAGGTCCGTAGGTCATTTCGGCGTTATTTGGCAAAAGTTGAAAAATTCAAAGATTTTTGGGAAGTTTGACCGGAAGTGGACTTTTTGATATCGGGGTTGGATTCTAATTCCAGAAGCTAGAGTAGGTCTGTAATATCAAATGTGACTTGTGTGAAAAATTTAAAGTCAATCGGACGTGATTTGATAGGTTTCGGCATCGTTTGTAGAAGTTGGAATTTTCTTAGTTTCAATAGGCTTGAATTGGGGTGCAAATTGAGTTTTTGATATTGTTTGATGTGATTTGAGGGATCGACTAAGTTTGTATTGTGTTTTAGGACTTGTTGAAATATTTGGCTGAGGTCCCGGGGGCCTCGAGTTGTTTTCGGGTGATTAACAGATTGAATTGGAATTGTGTTAGATTGCTGAACCATTTCTGTGTCTGGTATAATCGCACATGCGCACTTTGCGTCGCAGGTGCGGCATTGCAGAAGCGGGCATCGAGCCATAGAAGCGAGATTGGTCCAGCCCAAATGGGACTGCAGATGCGGTCAGAGTCCCGCAGAAGCAGACTCGCAGGGGCGATGGAGGAAGTGCAAAAGCGGGTTTTGGCCAGTGAGGGTTATGCGCAGGTGCGATGGAAATTTTCGCACCTACGATTGCGTAGATATGGGAGAAGGAACGCAGGAGCGAAGGCCTAGTTCCACTGGTTCACCGCAGAAGTGGGAAGATTGCCGCTTCTCTCTGGATGCGGTTAAATTCCATCAGAAGCGAGAAGGCTGGATAGAACCTTAAATTTAAGGGTTTGCGATTTTTCTTCATTTTGAACATTTCAAGCTCGGGATTAGGTGATTCTGAGAGTGATTTTCAAGGGGTTTCTTGAGGCAAGCCACTTGTGAATATTTTATTCAATAATCTTGTTTCCCCATTGAATTTCCCAACTAGTTTGTGTGTATTTAAGGTGGAATTTGGGAGCTTGAGGCTAGGGATTTGGAGAGTTTAGTTTGAGAATTTGAGGGGCAATTTGGTATCGAATTTTGATAAATTTGGTATGGTTGAACTCGTGATTCAAAATATGTTCGAGTTTTGTGACTTTTACCTAATTCTAAGATGTGGGTTCGGGTCGACTTTTTTGGCCAATTTTTTAATTTCTTGTTAAAGTCATAATTTCATTATTTAGATTAGTTTCTTATAGTCATATTTATAGTATGTAATTATTTTTGGCTAGATTTAGACCGTTCGGAGTTGGAAATTCGAGGGAAAGGCATTATTATTAATTGATTGAGCGAGGATTGAGGTAAGTGACTTGTCTAACCCTGTGTGGGGAAAATTCCCTTAGAATTAGGTATTGTTATGATAATTTGTGATATTCGAATGTCGTGTACGCGAGGTGACGAGTGCGTACAGGGGATAAATGTTGAAATATCGGTCTTTTCTAGGTAGCTTCTTTTTTTATGCATTAATTGAGTTATTCTAGCACATGTAGTCATCATGTTTAGCCAAATTTCATATGTCTACGTGTTTCATCTATTAACTGAAATTTGTAAAACATGCTTAGTTGAATTAGGTGGTTCCTTGATTATGTATGTGTTCTCTAACTGTAGGATTCCTTGCTTGTATTATCATTATTTCATTTACTACGTGCTGACTTTCGTAATTCTTCTTGAGATCACCGTTTAGTTGTGGCACAAGGTTTCTTCCGTGCAGAGTGTTATTTGCACGAGGTTTCTTCTGTTTGGAGTGTTATTTGCACGAGGTTTATTCCATGTGAAGTTTTGTTGGCACGAGATTTCTTCTGTGCGGAGTATTGTTGGCATGAGGTTTCTTCCATGCGGGTTGGTATTATGGCAGGAGGTTTCTGCCCTGCGGTTACTGTTTTTCTCTATTTGTTGTGTTGTTGTTGTTCCTTAACTTGTAAGACGTTCCTTGCTTTACTTGTTGTAATTGTCTTCTTGTTTTTTCATGTTGTTGTTTTCCCATACATTCTTATTCTTTCATTAACCTGCCATTATTTTTATCATTTCGTCTTCTGCCTTATTTCGTATATCCTAGTAGGTCTCTAACCTGACCTCGTCATTACTCTACCGAGGTTAGACTTAGCACTTACTGGGTACCGATGTTATGTACTCATACTATACTTTTGTACATATTTTGTGCAGACCAGTCACATCTTATTAGCCTCGATAGTAGAGCGTGTGTTGATGCTTGGAGACTTCAAGGTATATCTGCCAGCGTCCGCAGACTTCGGAGTCCCCCTCTATCCTTATTATGTTATTTTCCTTTATTCTCTTAGTGGATAGAGATATTTAGTATTTCCTTAGAGCTTGTGGCTTATAACTACCAAGTTTTGGGAGTTGTCTTCTCTGAGTTGAAAATGTCGAGCTGCAGTTTTCAGTTATATATTTATCTGTTGATTTTGAGATTTAAGTAGTTATTTCAATTCTTTCTCGCAATTATTAGGCCTACCTAGTCTTAGAGATTAGATGCCATCACGACATCCTACGGGGGAAAAACTTAATTGCTATAGTAAAAAAAGTAAGCTTAATAATCCGGCAAAATAATAATCAGACTAATACAATATAAATATACAAACTAAACGATAACTAAAACATGCCCAATATTAAATCTAAACTCTAACACCCCGCCCCACCATACCCCATCATCGCCCCCTCAAGTTGGAGGGAGGTTACCAACACCCAACTTGCCCAATATATCGCAATAGTGAGTCCTGGACAAAGATTTGGTTAGCATATCTGCCAGTTGAAGCTTAGTAGGAAAAAAATATAGAGAAATAAGCCCTTCCCGTAGCTTTTCACAAAAGAAATGATAGTCATGGTCGATACATTTGGTCCGCTCGTAAAAGACTGGATTCTTGGCAATATATAATACTAATTGACTATCGCAGTGAAGAGGAATGGGGATCAGGGAAGGAACAGTCAATTTAGTCAATAACTGAAGGTGTTATTCAGATAGAAAACAACAGACTTAAAGAGGAAAAGAAGATATATTTTATTAAGCTGAAAGAAGCTGCTTAAATACACCAGAAATCCTAACTGAATAGCAGTAAAAAATTGAAACTGAAACTTCCTAATATGATGGAACTAATCCACCAACTTCTTCATGCCTAAAGACTAGGGAAATCACAACTGAAAAATCTTAAGACTAGGAAGTCTACAACTAATAATATCCAGAAAATATCTAAGTTATTCTCTGCAATTTAAAGGACACATCAGCAGCTTAGTCATCATGCCAACTCAGCGTCAAACTAACAGCTCATGAGGCATAATTCAACACTCCTCCTTGCATTAAGAGCTGTAAATCCCAAGTTTGGTTCTCAAGAACTCAAATCTTCTTGGTGGAAGAGCTTTTGTAAATATATCAGCCACTTGCTCTTCTGTTTTACAATACACCAGATTCACTTGACCATTCTTTTGCACTTCTCTCAAAAAATACAGCTTCACATTAAAATGTTTGGTCTTTCCATGAAATACTGGATTGTGTGAAATAGTAATAGCAGCTTGGTTGTCTACAAAAACTTCAGTGCTTTCTTCATTCTCCAGGCCTAGGTCACATAAAATTTTCTTTATCCACAAAGCTTGATTAGCAGCAGCTGTAGCAGCAACGTATTCTGCCTCTGCAGTTGACTGAGCGACAGTCTCTTGCTTCTTCGAACACCAAGAAAAACAGCCTGAGCCAAAACTAAAACAGTACCCTGAGGTACTTTTCATATCTTCAATAAAACCATCCCAATCACTGTCAGAATATCCTTGAAGTTTGAAATTCTTACACTTGCTGAATCTGACTCCATAATCTATTGTACCTTTGACATACCTGAGTACTCTTTTTGCAGCTTTCGCATGAATTCCACTTGGAGAATTCAAAAATCTGGATATTACATTTACAGCATACAATATGTCTGGTCTTGTTGCTGTAAGATACATCAGACATCCTATTAAGCTTCTGTATTTTCCTTCTAGTACGCGTTCAACACCATCCTCCTTCATCAACTTCTCCTTTTGATTCATAGGCGTGCTCATGCTTTTGCAGTCTTCCATTCTAAATTTCTTTAGAATTTCCTTCGCATACTTTCTCTGACAAATGAATATCTGATCTTGGCTTTGTTTAATCTCCATTCCAAGAAAGAAAGCCATCTCTCCAAGATCTGTCATTTCAAAAACTTTCATCATCTCTCTTTTAAACCCTTCAACAAGCTCAACATTACTTCCTGTTACCAAAAGATCATCAACATATAGAGAAATAATTACAATGTCAGAGTTAGTATGTTTTATGTAAAGAGTTGATTCACTTAGGCTTTTCTGAAAACCTAAGGCAGAAAGATGATCATCAATTCTACTGTACCAAGCCCTTGGAGCTTGCTTTAATCCGTAGAGGGCCTTTTTCAGCAAGTAAACTTTATCTTCCTGACCTTCCACAACAAATCCTTCTGGTTGCTCAACATAGATTTCTTCTTGCAAGAAACCATTCAAGAAAGCTGATTTGACATCCATTTGGTAGATTCTCCAACCCTTTTGTGCTGCAATTGCCAAAAGGAGTCTGATTGTGTCGAGTCTTGCCACGGGTGCAAATGTCTCTGAAAAATCTACACCAAAAACCTGAGCGTAGCCCTTCACCACAAGCCTAGCTTTGTGTTTATTCATGGAGCCATCTGCATTTAGCTTAGTTCTGTAAACCCATTTAACTCCAATGATCTTTCTGTTTTGAGGTCTGTTAACCAGCTCCCAAGTGTCATTTTTCTCGATCATGGTCAGCTCCTCCTTCATTGCATCTATCCATTTCTTGTCTCTTTCAGCTTCGGCATATTCGGCAGGTTCAAAGACTGCGACATTGCATCTCTGATAAACGTCTGAAAGTGATCTGGTTCCTCTAACTGGAAAATCATCAATCCGCTCCTCAAAATTATGCAACTCAGCTTCCATATCCTGCATGTCTCCTTCCCAATTCCATTGCTTTTGTTCAACAAATTCTACATCTCTGCTTACCACAACTTTTCCCGTGCGTGGTTGAAACATTCTGAAAGCTTTTGACACCAAACTATAGCCAATGAAAATTCCTGGTTCAGCTTTCTTATCAAGTTTATCCCTTTTCACCTGAGGTATGTAAGAAAAACATAAGCAACCAAAAATTTTTAAGTTCTTTAGGGAAGGTTTATACCCATGCCAAGCTTCAAAAGGTGTTTGACCATTCACTGCTTTTGTAGGCAGCCTATTCAACAGAAAAACAGCAGTATTGGCTGCCTCTGCCCAAAAACTTTTTGGAAGCCCTTTCTCGTGCAGCATACATCGTGCCATCTCCATAATAGTCCTATTCTTCCTTTCGCTTACTCCGTTTTGCTGCGGAGTATACGGAGCAGTAAGTTGATGCTCTATTCCAGCATCTTCAAGAAACCTTTTGAATTGATCTGAAGTGTACTCGGTCCCATTATCGGACCTGAGCACCTGTATTTTGCAGCCACTTTGATTTTCTACCAAGGCTTTGAAAGTTGAGAAAAGTGCAGCAACGCCTGTTTTGAACTTTAAAAAGTATATCCAACACATCCTTGTTAGATCATCAATAAAAATGATATAATACCTGCTTCCATTCAAAGATGGAGTTCTTAGAGGGCCTCCAATATCTGTATGAACTAGCTGCAGTTTTTGAGTTGCTCTCCAAGTTGATTTTGAGAAAGACAATCTTGTTTGCTTTCCAAATTGACATGCCTCGCAACTTGGAAGTTCTTCTTCAAGTGGAGGTAAACCTTTGACCAGCTCTTTTTTGTGCATATACAAAAGAGCCCTGTGGTGAAAATGGCCCAACCTTTTGTGCCAAATACATGTGTTGGATACCAGACTTTGAAAAGCAGCTTGTTCCTCCTCCATTGGATCCAATGTGAAGCTTTTTCCCTTCATCTTTACTCTGAACACTTCTTGATCTTTGACGTCTTTAATAAGACACTTTTGATTTTCAAAGATCACCTTAAAACCCTTTTGCAATAGCTGTCCAACACTTAATAAATTTTGATCAATTTCAGGCACATAAAGAACATCAGAGATAGTTTTAGTACCTGAGTAGGTTTCAAAAGCCACTGTTCCTTTTCCTTTTACAGCAATATAGTCACCATTGCCTATCTTGACTTTTGATGTTGCAGATCTATCAAGCTCCCTGAAGAGTGTTTCATCATTTGTCATGTGGTTAGTGCAACCACTATCGATCAACCAACTGTCGCTGGAATTGCAGCCCATAAAACAAGTTGCGACAAATAACTGCTCTTCTTCTTGCTGATTTGCAACCTGAGCTTCAGTTTCTTGCTGATTATCTTTGGACTTGCAAATTATTTCAGCATGCCCCAACTTGTTGCACTTTCTGCATCTCATATCCGGCTTTCTCCAGCATTTGAAGTGAGGGTGATTCTTCCTTCCACAATGCTGACATGAAGGGAACTTATCTCCTTTGTTGCTGCTAGAGTTGTTGTTGCCTCCACCATTATTAGCAGCAACTTGATTGTTTCCAGCATGGTTCTTCTTTCCTTTTCCTTTCTTGTATCTGCTTCCGGCATTACTTTGCAACTTCGCCTGTAATGCACCTTCTACTGTCCCTTCTTCTCTCATTAACCTTCTCTGCTCTTGTGCCTGCAATGCGTTTAGTACTTCTGCCAAAGTTATCTGTGACAGATCCTTAGTATTTTCTAAGGAAGCAATAGTGGGTTCAAACTTCTCAGACAATGTTACAAGAATCTTTTCAACAACTCTGCTATCAGGAAGATTCTTACCCAACATTCTTACCTTATTCACAATGCTAAGAAGTCTGTCCGAGTATTCTTTGACAGTTTCGGATTCCTTCATTTTTTGCATCTCAAATTCTCTGATGAGATTCATCACTTTCATGCCTTTGATTCTCTCATCTCCTTGGTATTCTTCTTTAAGAAAATCCCAAATTGCTTTTGCTGATTCCAGCGCCATGACTCGGGAAAAAATGGTTGGTGAGATTGCAGCATATAAGCAAGATTTTGCCTTGAACTTCCTTGTCCTTTTTTCCTTGTGAAGTTTGATCTGAGCCATTGTTGGATTGCCAGGTAAAGCAGGAATGTCGTAATCCTCCTCTACTGCATCCCAGAGATCACATGCCTCCATGTGAGTTTTCATCTTGATTGCCCATACCTGGTAATTCTCTCCATCAAACACTGGCGGCGGAATTGCAAAAGAACTAGTAGAGTTCTCAGATTCCATGTGTTATGATGGCTTTTCAGGGAAGTAGGTTGGCTTTTTGTTTCTCACTCAGAAAACACTCACAAGTCACTCACAGGTCCCTTAAAAAAATAGGGCTCTGATACCAATTTGAAGGTGTTATTCAGATAGAAAACAACAGACTTAAAGAGGAAAAGAAGATATATTTTATTAAGCTGAAAGAAGCTGCTTAAATACACCAGAAATCCTAACTGAATAGCAGTAAAAAATTGAAACTGAAACTTCCTAATATGATGGAACTAATCCACCAACTTCTTCATGCCTAAAGACTAGGGAAATCACAACTGAAAAATCTTAAGACTAGGAAGTCTACAACTAACAATATCCAGAAAATATCTAAGTTATTCTCTGCAATTTAAAGGACACATCAGCAGCTTAGTCATCATGCCAACTCAGCGTCAAACTAACAGCTCATGAGGCATAATTCAACAATAACCTGGAGAGCCAAGCCAATTCTACCACCACCCTTCGCATAGACAAATATCCAGCTTCTGCAATTGACAAAGAAATAGTTAGTTGTTTCTTTGATTTTCAAAAGAGAAGACTAGAACCAAGAATAACAACAAATCTACTAACAGACCTGCGAGAATCTTGGCAAGTAGCCAATCTCAGTCACAAAAAGCCTGCAACTCAAACGAAGTAGAATTAGACATGAATAGGCCTTGTCCTAGATTCCCCTTAATGTACCTCAATACATGGAGGGCAGCAGAATAATGAGTAGTTTTGGAGAAACGCATAAATTTTCTTAATAACTGCACAACAAATGATAAGTGCTTACCAACCAACCTCTAATATAAAAGAGAATCAACCATGATATTACCAAAATCAGAAGTTAGCTTGATAGAAGCAGGCAAGGGAGTAGAAACAGATGCATTACTATCGCATGCAAACTTATTTAAGAGCTCTAAAGCAAACTTACGTTGAGTAATAAGAACACCACCTGGATCTTGAAGCACTTCTAATCCCAGAAAGTAGTGTAAGTGCCTCAAATCCTTGATTCGAAATTAAGAATCCAAAAAAAGACTTTAAAGTAGAAATTTCAGCACGATCATCACCAGGCACACACACATCATCAACATAAACTATTACAACTACAGTAAAATTAAGAGAAAGTTTCAATAAGAATATTCATTTTTTGAAGACACATACCTTTAGAAAACAAGCGTCACTGAGTTTGGAATACCATTGCCTAGAAGCTTGATTTAGGCCATATAAAGAACTTTGCAAATTATAAACCAAATTAGGAGATGAACATGCATTCCTTGCGGAATTTTCATATATACTTCCTCCTCTAAATCTCCATGCAAAAATGCATTATTAATATCTAATTGAAACATATCCCAGTCCTTTTTAACAGATACGGCTATAACATTTTTGATGGTTGTCATCTTGACAACAATGGAAAAAATATCGGTATAGTCAATGCATTCTAGTTGTGTATCCCCTCTAAGAACAAGTTGTGATTTAAATATCTCAATGGTTCCATCTTTCCTATGTTTAACTTTATATACTTATTTATTGCCAATTGGTTTCTTCCCTTAGGGTAAAGGAACAATAGACTAGGTTTGGTTAGCCACAAGAGCCTCAAATTCTTTATTCATTGCTTCCTGCTATACTGGATGAAGAACAACCTGCTGGAAAGTGGCAGGTTCCTGCATAGTACTAACATTCCTTACTAAATACTAGTTATTAGAAGATAAACTACTTAAGCACAAGTGATTAGGAACAATGGAATAGTTGGTGGGTGTAAAAGTAGTGAAATAGGGGCTGAACAAATATAGTCTTGCAAGTATTTAGGGACAGTATGAGTCCTAGAAGATCTCCTCAAAGGGGAACTAGAAGAAGGAAGATCAAGAATAGGAGAAGAGGTGACTGGAGGTGGAGAAGATATAACTAGAGGTAGAGAAGAAACATAAGTTGGAAAAACATGGACAGTAGAAGTAGAAGGAAGAGAAAACGGGATGTGGTGTCATACCTAGCTGCATCATTTAGGTCTGTTTCAGAACTATGCATTAGATTAGGATAATAAAAAGCAGATGTTGGGTTTACAGATTTATAAGAGAAGATGGACTCATAAAAGATAATATTAGTGTAATTTTCTTGGTGTTAAGTTGAAGTACTTTATATTCCTTTTTGGTAAAATGATACCCAATAAATACACATACAGAATATCTGCATTTAAAATTATCTCAAAGAGTCTTTGGTGTGTTAATATAACATAAATAACCAAATTCCCTGAGATGTTGATAAGAAGGAGAGTATTTAAACATTACTTCATGTGGATAGTTCCCAAATAAAACAGTGCTTGGGAATCTATTAATGAGATAAGTGGATGTAAAAACACAATCACCCCAGTAAGAAGTGGGAAGGCAAGATTGCAAATAAAAGAGCTCTTACTGTCTCAAGGAGGTATTTGTGCTTCCTTTCCACTATATGTCACGACCCAAAATCCATTAAGGGTCGTGGTAGCGCCGGACACCGCTGTCAGGCAAGCCAACTTAGTTAATCAATTATACTCTCCCTTTTAACACCTTTGAAATCTAGGATTTTCCTTTCATTTTTCATAAATAAAAAGATCTCTTACTTTAATTCAAATTAAATAATAACTATTAGTATACATCTTTCGAAAACCATCCCAGAACCCAGTGTCACAAGTGCATGAGCATCTATTGATAAGGAAAATAAAATACAACGTCTGTCCGAAATACAATGGATATGGCATAAATATAAAAATTACTAAAAGGAACTACACTAGCTGCGGGTCGCCTCGAACAATGCAGCTCACCTAGTCCCAGAATCATCCCCACTGCTATACCCAGTAGGTTGCTAGAGATGCATATACCTGTGCAACAAAAATGCACAAAAGTGTAGTATGAGTACGTAAACAATGTGTAATCAATAGATACCCACCTAATCTCAAAGAAGTAGAGACGAGATGATCAACTTTGACACTTACAAATGTTCAGAAAATAATATACTAGAATGGGAGGAAATCATGGATTTATATAGCATGCTCTAGTTCACAAAGCTGTAAAATAAGTAAACACTCTTAACAATTAACAAAGGGTTTTCAGGATTTATTTTCATTTATCTTCAACAATTTATGTCAAGCCAAAAGGCAATGTCAACATCAAGTATTTCCAGTAAGCAATATAAACATGCGCATATCATGCTGAGGCGACGGCCTGATCCAACAGAAATATAAACTGTGTACTGCGGAGGGTCGAACGGCCCAAACCAATAGATGCATCTATTTCTCCCTCTCGCGAATTATCCATGCGACGCAATCAACATAAAGTAAACAAATACCCTGCTCACGAATAATCCATGCGACGTAGTCAACATAAAGTAAACAAATACTCTGCTCGCGAATCATCCATGCAACGCAAGTACACACAGACAGTCAATTCAGAATTATCAGGGAACATTTTATCAAATATAAACCAAATCCTCTTTTAACAATTTAAGAAAATGAAGTTTAATACTTTTTTAAAATTCATTTACTAGTTCAATCTGATTTTAACAATTCAAATATCAATAAGATTGCAAATATCCCAAGTATGGCATGCTTTTGGGTCCTAGACTACCCGGACAGTAGTATAATAGTAGCTACGCACGGACTCTCATCACCTTGTGCGTACGTAGCTCCCACAAATAGGAGCACATAACCAATTAATTCACCTAAAGGGACAATTCCCTCTCATAAGGTTAGAAAGGAGACTCACCTCGCTACGAAGACTCATAGTCGGCACTCTACATTCTTCCGAAGGCTTGAACCAACGCACATTGCTCCAAAACTAGCCAATGGTTATAAAAATCCATTAATATATATTAAGGTACTCATTATAATCCAATTTATAACAATTCCTAACCCCGATTGGAAGGTTGACAAAAATGCCCTTGGGCCCACGTGCCCGGAATCCGAAATTTCTCGAAGATAAAGTTTACTCATGAACTCACGAACTCAAATATATGATTTTCTCCTAACTCCATACTCAAAATCGTGGTCAAAATTTAAGAACACAAATTTTCTAGGTCTTCCTCTAACCCTCTAGTTTCTACCCATTTACATGCTAAAATCTATACATAATCAATGTATTTAACTCATAATAGGTGGGGATAACTTACCTTATTATTGATGACGAAAATACTCTCTTGAAGCTCCCCAAAAATCGTCCCAAGCCATGAAAAATGAGAGAAATGAACTCAAATCACGATTTAAAACAACCTTTCTACCTCCAGGTATTCCGCTTCAGCGGTGCATTTTTTTTGCTTCTGCGGATATCGCTTCTGCGGTTGCTGGCCGCTTTTGCGGCTTTGGGCAAGAAGGCTGGACCGCTTCTGCGGTCTGGGGACCGCTTAAGCAGAATCGCTTCTGCGGTCCCTGGGCCACTTCTGTGGTTTCCTTGGGCCTGTCCCCTTTCCGCTTCTATGAGCTTTCGACCGCATCTGTGGTCCCTCTTCTGCGGTCCAAGAACCACAGATGCGGTTATGACAGAAGCAGCAACCTCTAGTCTTCCCAAATTCTATTTTTTGATCCGTTAACCACCCAGAATCCACCCGAGGCTCCCGGGACCTCAACCAAACCTACCAACCAACCTCAAAACACATTACGGACTTGTTCGAGGCCTCAAATCATATCAAACAACGCTAAAACCATGAATTACACCCCGCTTCAAGCTTTATGAACTTTGAACTTTCCAACTTCTACTTCTGATGTTTAAATCTATCAAATCATGTCCGATTAACCTCAAATTTTGCACATAAGTCATATTAGACGTTACGGACCTACTCCAACTTTCGGAATCAGATTCCAACCCCGATATCAAAAAGTCCACTTCCGGTCAAACTTCTCAAAAACCTTCAAATTTCTATCTTTAGCCAAAAGGCTTCAAAATGACCTACGGACTACCAAATTCACTTCCGATCGCGCTCCCAACTCCAAAATCACCAAAAGAAGCTACTCCCAGTCTCGAGATTCCAAACAGACATCGCTAACATTGAAATGCACTTCAAACCAAACTTATGAAATTTCTTTCAAAATGCCAACTTCCACAATAGGTGCCAAAACATTCCCAGGTCATTAAAACCCGATCCGGGCATACGCCCAAGTCCAAAATCATCATGTGAACCTGCTGGAACCCTCAGATCTTGATTCTGAGGTCGTTTACTCAAAATTCTAATCTTAGCCATTTTCTCCAACTTAAGACTTCTAAAATGAGAATTTTTATTTAAATTTAACTTCAATCTTCCTGAATTTCAATTCCGACCATGCGTACAAGTCACAATACCTGAAATAAAGCTGCTCATGGCCTCAGACTACTGAAAGACGCACTAGGGCTCAAAACGACCGATCGGGTTATTACACTACATCATTTTGTTGAGGGTGTGTGGACAAGAATTCTGATGGATTATACTTTTAGAAGTAAGGAAGGAAGAATTTTAATGCTAGATCCTAATTCCAGTGCATTATCAGATCTAAGTATCTTAACTTTCATAGTGAACGGAGTCTCTACAATACAAAAGAAGGCTTTCAGTATGGTAAAAGCATTGCTCTTGCAGCTCAACAAATAGGTCCAAGTTACTTTACGGTAATCATCCACTATAGTGAGAAAATATCTATAGCTAGTATAAGTGGAGGGATGGTAAGGGCCCAAAGGTCCACATAAATGAGATCAAAAATCTATGTAGAAATTTTACTGTATGGAAAGGAAATTCTTTATTGTCAGGCCAATGGGCATGTATTACAAATAAAAGGTTGTTTATTGCATGCAGGTAAAGAAATTCTAAAAAAAATTTAAAATTTTGGAAAAAGGAATATGACCAACTCTAGAATGCCAGAGTTCAACAGTTTTTTTGATAGAGGAACATGTATTACATGTTGAACTAGAAGTCGTATTCGCACTATTTACAAAATGTAAGGGAGCAGGGATAATGGCATTACGTACAGATTGTAAAGAGGCGGGATAGTGGCATTATTTACACATTGTAAAGAAGCAGGGTGTGACGACCCAAAGGGTCATCACCGGATGTCTCCCTTTTTCTGCACTTTCGAGGCCTTAAAAACCTCACTTATAGTTGTTTCGATTTGCGTGCATAGTCCGGACGCGTAGCCAAAAAGCTTTTATGATAAAATATGTGAAATCTGTGAAAAATTTAAAGAATTTTGATATTAATATGGCTAAAGTTGTCTTCGGTCAATATTTTTGGTAAACGAACCCGGATCCGTAATTTGACGGTCCCGGAGGATCCGTATAAAAATATGGGACTCGGTCATGTGTCCGGAGTCAAAATTCGAGGTTTAGAACCCGAGTAAAAGAATTTTTCTGTTAAATTGTTGTTCTGAAATTATTAAGGAAAATAGAAATAAAAATTGATTAAAAGACTATGGTATCGGGCTCGTATTTTGGTTCCGACGCCCGGTACAAGTCTTATATATTGTTTAAGCACTTTCTGTGGAATTTGGTCTAGATCGGACGTCGTTTGACCTATTTCGGACCTAAATATCTAAAGTTAGAAGTTTAAGAAGTTTGAAATGAAAATGATGATTTTGAGGCTTGATTCATTGATTTTGAGGTTATTTTAGCGATGTGATCGCTCGAGTAAGTTTGTAGGATGTTGTTAAGTTAGTGTGTGTGTTTGGTTAGGAGCCCCGAGGGCTCGGGAATGATTTGGAAGTGGTTCGGGGTAGTTTTACACTTAGAAAACATAGCAGATTTCTGCAATTTTTGCACAGCAAGCTTCTTCTTCGCGTTCGCATCCAGGTAATGCGTTCGCGTAGTTTCAGCAGCCTCCCTTCTTCGCGTTCGCGGACTAGTCCACGCGTTCATGTGTCCCCTTCAGATCCTTCAACGCGTTCGCATCAGCATACTCGCGTTCGCGTAGGCTATCTTCCCAAGACCCCAATTTTCCTTCTTCGCGTTCGCATCACACCCTCGCGAATGCGATGTACCCCAGTTCCCCTTCTTCGTGAACGCGACCTCTGTGTTGCGAATGCATAGGGTTATTCCCTTCAATGATTTTAAATCTTAAAAACAGAACCCATTTCGAGATTTTGCCATTATTCTACACAAACTCCTTTTTCCAACACCCCATAGACGAAATTCAAGCTCCCCTTCCTCCATAGCTTCTTGGANTGAATTCAAGGTAGAAAAGGGGGGGGGGGGAGGTTTGGGTAGAACTAGGGCTTTGGGAATTTTGGGTGATTCAACCTCAATTTGGGGTTGAATCTTAAAATAAATTATATATTTGAACTCATGGGGTTATGGGTGACTAGGTTTTGGTCCGAGCCTCCTATTTGGACCATGTGGGCCCGGTGTCGTATTTTGATATTTTTGGAAGAATGCTAAAAAACTCATTTCTAGGCTATGGGATTATGTTGTTAAGCCTTTATTGATGCTATTGAATTAATTATGCCTAGATACCATTGTTTCGGAATTGGATTGTAGAGGAAAGACGGTATTGGAGAGTTGATTGCTATTCTTTGGACCGAGGTAAGTGTTTGATCTAACTTTGTCTTGAGGGAAAAGTATTAGAGTGTTATTAATTCTTAATTGCTAAATGATCGAGTATGGTGTATAGGCATGGTGAGGAGTATCTATACACTGGTGTCTAGCATGAACGTAAGTCTTTGTGCTTATTTTGGTATATTTTGGGAATCTTCCATGCTAAATTAATGATTTCTACATAATGTGAAGAGTATGAGGATAAATTGTGAATTGTGAATTCTTTGGAGCGTTGGCTCGAACCATAAAAATACTATTGATTAAGAAATGAAAGAAATGAAAAGAGATATGATTAATTCCTTGCCGGGATGGTTTGAGTATATTGATTATCTCCCTTGCCGGGATGTGAAGATTGTTGTTATTGCTCCCTTGCGGGGATTTAGTTGTTTAATTTTGTTTTCCCTTGCTGGGACATTTCTTATTATTGTTTACTCCCTCGCCCGTTTGGTTTTGATTGCTGTTTGGGTGAGGAAGAGTGATAATGCACGAAGGGTCATTCCATGCCATGTTTTGATTATATTTGCACGAAGGGTCATTTCGTGCCATGTTTTGATCATATTTGCACGAAGGGTCATTCCGTGCCATATTTTGATTATTTATGCACGAAGGAACATTCCGTGCCATTTTTGATTATTTATGCACGAAGGAACATTCTGTGCCATGGTTGATTATTTATGCACGAAGGAACATTCCGTGCCATGTTTGGTTATTTGTGCACGAAGGAACATTCCGTGCCATGTTTTGATTATTTATGCACGAAGGAATATTCTGTGCCATGTTTTGATTCTTTATGCACGAAGGAACATTTTGTGCCATGTTTTGATTAATTATGCACGAAGGAACATTCCGTACAATATTTGATTATTTGTGCACGAAGGAACATTCTGTGCCATAAAATGAGAGTTATGTGAGGAAAAGCACGAAGGGTGATGCCGTGCATTTTATTTAATTTCTTTGGGTGAGGATGAGAGTAAAAGTACGAAGGTTGATACCGTGCAACTGTTGTTTTCCCTGTTTTGTTAATTATTGTTGTGCCCTGTTCCTCACTTAAGTTGATAATTTTTACATCCGGATTGTACTCCCCCATAGTCTGCTTCCCTCCCCTTTTTACTGCTTAGTTTCAGCATTCTTTCCTGTTATTGCATATGTATACATACTGAACTGCACAAGTTGATTTGGTAGTCCTGTCTAGCCTCGTCACTACTTCGCCAGGGTTAGGTCAGGCACTTACCAGCACATGGGGTCGGTTGTGCTGATGCTACACTCTGTGCATATTTTTGCACAGATCTAGGAGCAGCTTTTGGACCACAACAGTAGCACGTCGAGTGGGAGCTTACTTCAATCCAGGGACTTCGAGGTAGCCTAGCTGCCGTTCGCAGGCCGGAGTCCTTTTCTATGTTTAGTTTGTTTTCTTTGTACCAATACAGACGTTTTTTATTTCCATTCAGACTTATTTCTAGCACTCTTTAGTAGTGCGTAAGCTAGTGACACTAGATTTTGGGTAGGATATGTTTTAAACTTCCGCATTTTGATTTCATTTTTATAAAACTTAAAGTCTTCAGCTCTTATTTAATTGTTTTCCGTATATTCATATTGTTGAGATTTATCAGAGAATGTTTAAAGTTTGGCTGGCCTAGCTCCGTTAGTAGGAACCATCACGACTCCCGATGGTGGGAATTTCGGGTCGTGACAAGTTGGTATCAGAGCTCTAGGTTGCATAGGTCTCGCTACTCACTGACAAACTTGGTACAGTCTGAGGGATCGGTACGGAGACGTCTGTATTTATCCCCTAGAGGCTACGGAGTTAGGAAAATCTCACTTTATTCTTTCTTGTCGTGCGGTTTCGTTTCTCAAACACCGGTTGAATTTCTACTCTGTTCTTTCGCAGATGGCGAGAACATGCGCTTCCTCTTCTACCGCGCGGTAGTGCAAGCCACCAGCAACAGCTTCAGTGGTGGAGCCTCAAGTTGATTTGGAGGAGAAGGTTCTAGCCCCAGCAGTCCCGATGGGCCCAGCTCAGGTCCCAGAAGGGTTCATTGCCACCCCAATTCTTCAAGACATTCTAGTCCGATTGGTAGGCCTCATAGAGGGTGTCATTCAAGCGGGTTTGCTTCCAGTGGTTCCGCCAGCGGTGGCAGGTCAGCCAGGTATAGTGGCTCAAGCTGGGAGTGAGATCACTCTTCAGGAGGCGGCCGATGTGGGCCGTAGAGTTGAGAGGGCTCTGCCACAGGGAGGTGGCCATGGGTCGGGTAAGAGGCCCTGTCATGAAGGCAGATACAGTGGTATCTCGTCAGGAGGTAGAGGTTCTTATGGTAGAGGCCATCCTCCCAGGCCTTTTCAGTCAGCTCTCCA
Source organism: Nicotiana glauca (assembly GCA_026770625.1). Taxonomy (NCBI): domain Eukaryota; kingdom Viridiplantae; phylum Streptophyta; class Magnoliopsida; order Solanales; family Solanaceae; genus Nicotiana; species Nicotiana glauca. Next base: position 46,038 of record MU726985.1, on the reverse strand, counting down.
GGTCACTCATGGTACTTCAGGTGGTCATTCAAGTCAACAGGGTCAGTCTCAGTTCCCTCAGCTGCAGCATTCGTGTAGATGTTATGAGTGTGGTGAGTATGGTCGCAGAAGGAGGGTTTGTTCGAGGGGTGCTCAGTCGTGGCAGACGAGGTCTTGCCATGCTTGTGGTGATTCGAGGCACATTGTCAGATATTACCCTCGAGTTCATGGCAGTTTCTAGCATCAGAGTTCTTGTGCTATGATTCAGGCACCTGAGGTTCCACAGCCTGCCCAGCCAGCTAGAGGCGGTGGCAGAGGTGTTAGAGGTGGAGGTAGAGGTCTTAGAGGTGGAGTTCAGGTCGCCAAAGGTAGAGGCCAGCAAGCAGCCAGGCCAGAGGCTGAGTCTTCACGTGCAGACATTACAGGTACCATTCTGATTTGTATTAGAGATGCTTCAGTGCTATTTGACCCAGGGTCTACGTATTCATATGTGTTGTCTTATTTTGCACCCTACTTGGCTATGCCTAGTGATGCTTTGGGCATTCCTGTTTATGTGTCTACACCGGTGGGTGACTCCATAGTAGTCGACCGGGTGCATTGTTCCTGTGTGGTTGTGTTTGAGGGCCTTGAGACCTGTGCTGATCTACTGCTATTAGACATGGTAGATTTCGATGTTATATTAGGGATGGATTGGTTGTCCCCGTATCATGCTATCTTGGATTGTCACGCCAAAACTGTGACCTTGGCTTTGCTAGATTTGCCCCGATTGGAGTGCAGAGGGACCCATGTCATGCCACCCGCAGTGTTATTTCATATGTTAAGGCTCGACGCATGGTCGAGAACGGGTGTTTAGCTTATTTGGCATATGTTCGTGATTCCAGCTCAGAGGTTCCTTCTATTGACTCTGTTCCTATTGATCGGGAGTTCCCAGTGGTTTTCTCTTCAGACCTGCCGGGTATGCTGCCCGATAGGGATATTGATTTCTGTATTGATCTGGCCCCAGGCACGCATCCCATTTCTATTCCACTGTATCGTATGGCCCCGCCAGAGCTAAAGGAGTTAAAGGACCATTTTCAAGATTTGCTTGAGAAGGGTTTCATCAGGCCTAGTGTTTCTCCTTGGGGTGCGCCGGTGCTATTTGTGAAGAAAAAGGATGGATCGATGAGGATGTGCATTGATTACTGGCAATGGAACAAGGTGACGATAAAGAACAAGTATCCACTGCCAAGAATTGATGATTTGTTTGACCAGCTATAGGGTGCGAAGGTGTTTTCAAAGATAGACTTGAGATCTGGCTACCATCAGCTGAGGATTAGGGCGTCTGATGTCCCTAAGACAGCATTCGCACTCGATATGGGCATTATGAGTTTTTGGTCATGTCATTCGGGTTGACCAATGCCCCAGCAGCATTTATGGAGTTGATGAACCGAGTGTTCAGGCCTTATCTAGACTTGTTCGTGATAGTCTTTATTGACGATATTATGGTATACTCCCGCAGCCGGGAGGAGCACGAGAAGCACCTCAGAGTGGCTCTTTAGACTCTGAAGGATAGTCAGTTGTATGCTAAATTCACGAAGTGCAAGTTCTGGTTGAGTTCAGTTGCATTCCTGGGTCATGTAATATCAGCAGAGGGTATTCAGGTAGACCCGAAGAAGATTGAGGCAGTCAAGAATTGGCCTTGACCAGCTTCAGCGACGGAGATTCGGAGTTTTTAGGGATTAGCAGGATATTACTGTCGGTTCGTAGAGGGGTTTTCGTCTATAGCAGCCCCTATGACAAGATTGACCCAGAAGGGTGCCTAGTTCAGGTGGTCAGACGAGTGCGAGGAGAGCTTTCAGAAGCTCAAGACAGCTCTGACTACGGCACCGATATTGGTTTTGCCCACAGGTTCAGGGCCTTATACAGTTTATTGTGATGTTTCCCATATTGGGCTTGATGCAGTATTGATGCAGGACGGCAGAGTCATAGCCTATGCTTCGAGGCAGCTGAAGATCCACGAGAAGAATTATCCAGTCCATGATCTAGAGTTGGCGGCCATTGTTCATGCTTTGAAGATTTGGAGGCATTATCTATATGGTGTGACATGTGAGGTGTACATGGATCACAAGAACCTTCAGTATTTGTTCAAGCAAAAGGAGTTGAATTTGAGGCAGAGGAGATGGTTGGAGTTGTTGAATGACGATGATGTTACTATCTTATACCACCCGGGAAAGGCCAATGTGGTGGCCGATGCATTGAGTAGGAAGTCCGCCAGCATGGGTAGTCTTACTTATGTTCCGGTCAGCCAGAAACCACTTGCCACAGATATTCAGGCCTTGGCCAATCGATTTGTGAGTTTGGACATTTCTGAGCCTAGCAGAGTGTTAGCTTGCACGGTCGCTCGTTCTTCATTATTGGAGCGTATCCGTGATCGGTAGTTTGATGATCCTCATTTATGTGTCTTGAGAGACACGGTGCAGCGTGGAGGAGCCACGAAGGTGACTTTAGATGATGATGGTGTTTTGAGATTGCAGGGGCGAGTTTGTGTGCCCAATGTCAATAGGATTAGAGAGTTGATCTTAGCAGATGCCCATAGTTCTCGGTTTTCTATTCACCCGGGCGTCGCGAAGATGTATCAGGACTTGTGGCCGTATTATTGGTGGCGTAGGATGAACAAAGAAATTGCTGCATATGTGGCTCGGTGTTTGAACTGTCAGCAGGTCAAGTATGAGCATCAGAGTCCTGGTGGTTTGTTTCAAAGGATTGAGCTTCCCGAGTGGAAGTGGGAGAGGATTACCAGGGATTTTGTTACCGGACTTCCTATGAATCAGAAGAAGTTTGATGCTATTTGGGTCATTGTTGATAGGCTGACCAAGTCAGTGCATTTCATTCCTGTTGCAGCCACCTATTCATCGAAGAGATTAGTTGAGATCTAGATCCGGGAGATTGTTTGCCTTCATGGGGTGCCGGCATCTATCATTTCGGACCGGGGTACACAATTCACCTTGCGCTTTTGGAGAGCAGTTCAGCAGAAGTTAGGCACCCAGGTTCAGTTGAGCACACTGTTCCATCCTCAGATGGACGGTCAGTCCAAGAGGACTATTCAGATATTGGAGGATATGCTCCGAGCCTGTGTCATTGATTTTGGAGGCTCGTGGGACCAGTTTTTCCCTTTAGCAGAGTTCGCCTACAACAACAGCTACCAGTCCAACATTCAAATGGCTCCATATGAGGCATTGTATGATAGGCGATGTCGGTCTACAGTGGGATGGTTTGAGCCGGGAGAGGCTCGGTTATTGGGTACAGATTTAGTTCAGGAAGCCTTGGATAAGGTCAAGATCATTCAAGACAGGCTTCGTTCAGCTCAGTCGCGGCAAAAGAGTTATGCGGATCGCAAGGTTAGAGATGTAGCTTTCATGGTTTGTGAGAGAGTATTGCTCCATGTATCGCCTATGAAGGGCGTGATGAGATTTGGGAAGACGGACAAGCTTAGCCCTAGGTTCATTGGTCCATTTGAGATTCTTGATCGTGTGGGAGAGGTGGCTTACAAACTTGCCTTGCCACCTAGCTTGTCAGTCGTGCATCCAGTATTTCATGTGTCTATGCTACGGAGGTATCACGGCGATCCTACCCACGTATTAGATTTCAGCACTGTCCAGTTGGACAAGGATCTGTCCTACGAGGAGGAGCCGGTAGCCATTCTAGACCGGCAGGTTTGACAGTTGAGGTCGAAGAGTTTTCCTTCAGTGCGTGTCCAGTAGAGAGGTCAGCCTCCTGAGACATCGACCTAGGAGGCTGAGTCTGATATGCGGAGCCGCTACCCTTATCTATTTCCTGACTCAGGTACTTCTTTCTTTTGTCCGTTCGACGATGAACGGTTATTTTAGAGGTGGAGAATGTGACGACTATCGGTGTCAAACGGGCCGGTTTAACCCGTTACCGGACCGGTCCAGACCGGTACAAACCGGAATCGGACCGGCCCGGTTTATAGAGGGCCGGGTGGGCTGGGTAGAGGGGTTAGGCCGGGTTTGGGTGGGTTTTATTTTAGATCTGGTTAACCGGACCCGGCTAACCCTGTTGGCATGAACAATGCCCAAACCGGTTAGCCCGGCCCGATTCAACGGTCAAATTTTTTTTATTTTTTAATTACAAATGGGGCCCACTATCCGTTGGAGGGCCAGAATATATCCGTTGGCCAACGGATTTTTTGCAAAAATGGCCATTTTTTATTTAATTTTTTGTTTTTAACAATTTACAAAATTAACCTTTTTAAAATCTATAAATACCCCCCTCCCTTCTTCATTTCTTCACTCAAATTTCATATCTCAATCTCAATTCTCTCATTCTCAATTTCTCTCATTCTTGAATTTGCAAGATTTCATCTTCTAATTTTATAATTTTAATTTGGCTCTCCTTTCGTGAATTTAATTTATCGGAATTTGTCATTCGGAATTTGAAGTTTGAACTTTGAAGTTCAAAATTGAAATACTTGCTTGACGTTTGTTCGTGGTAACACCGGAATTGCGTAGTCAAGTGCTCAATTTATTGTCCAATTCGGTGCACTCCCTCCAACTCTTTCTCTTCTTTAATATTTTAATTGCATATTTATTTTTTGGTTATACTTTAATTTTTACAATATGTTTAATGCTGCTAAAAGAGCTTGTAGAAAAGTTACTAGTAGGGGAAATAAAAAAAGAGATAGTTCTTCAGCATCTGGTAGTAATAGTACCCCAATTTCTCTTGTTCCCGAAACATCGCCTAATGATAATATAGATTATGAACAATTACAAGAAGATTTTGGAATAGAAGATAATGAATTAGGAATGGAAGATGAGATACCAAATACACCTACTAGTGCTGGAGTTGCTAGTGTTGGAGTTGCTACAAGGGGTGGTGGCGTGGCACTAGTAGTAGACCTTATGTGGCTCCGAGTACTAATCGTAGAAACAGAAGTAAGGTTTGGAATTTTTTTGAAATAATTGAAGGTACTGATAGAGTTAGATGCAAACTTTGTAAAAGTGATTTTAAACATTTGACTGGAGGAAATTTAGGGGGAATTGGAACGCTTAGTAGACATATGAGAATTTTACATCCCATAGAATGGGCTGTGATGGTGATGATACTCAAGCAACTATTAACCCTACTGCTGGAGGATTAATTAAATATGATAAAATAAAGGATCGTGAGGAGTTAGCAAAAATGATTGCTTTAGGTTGTCTATCTTTCTCTTTTGCTTCTTCATCCTATCTTATTATGTATATTCAAAGGATTTACAATCCTTTATTTAAAGGTATCCCTAGAAATACTTGTAGAGATGATATCTTTAGACTTCATGGACAATATCAAACATATTTACGGTATTTGTTTAACCACCTTCCTTGTAGAGTTTCTCTAACTTCTAATATTGACCATGTTGTTAATGGACGTGATTATTTGACTATTACATGCCATTGGATTGATGATAGTACTTGTATGCAAAAACGTATTATCGCATTTAGATATGATGAAGATCAGAGTCATACTGCTACCTTTATAAGTACTACTATTTGTGAAGTTGTTAAATTTTTTAATCTCAACCAAAAAGTATTGTGTATGTCTTTTGATAATGCTTCTAACAACAATGCCGCAATTTCATTATTAATAATGCATTTGCAACCACCTCTTACTGAAATTTTTCATGTTAGGTGTGCATGTCATGTTTATAATTTAATTGTTAAAAGTGGTCTTGATTTATTTTCAAATGAGATAACTCATGTTAGAAGAGCAGTTGGTGTTATTCAAGGAAATAATAGACAATCTAGAATAAAGAAATTTAAGAATAAGTGTGTGCAATAAAACCTTCAACCCCGATTCATGCCAGATGAAATTATTACTAGATGGAACTATACATATATATTTTTAAAAGTTTGCT
>MU726985.1:9903-23012 GCA_026770625.1 Nicotiana glauca | reverse complement strand
TTTTTCGAGTTATTTCGATTGGGTTATGTTCCATTAGCCTATTTTGATGTATCCCTTATGGTTTTGATCAGATTCTACGCTCGAGGAGGTAGATATGAGAGGGAAAGGCTTGGCGAGCTAGATGATCGGCCGGCTAGAGGTGAGTAATACTTGTAAATGATATTCTGAGGGTTTAAAACCCTGAATTTGCACATATTAGTGTTGTGTTGAGGTGACTTGCACGCTGGACCTGAGCGTGGGGTAGAGCACCGTTGTGGATCGTAACTTGGTCCATCCCGATTGTTGATATTTACTGCGCATTTGCAAATGATTTGTTGTTATCATTATGACTTGGGCTCATTGCCATACTTGGGGCTTATTGCCGACTGTTCGAACTCTTATTGAACTGTCATCACTGTTTCCCTCACTGTTTGAAATACTATTTGAACTCAGTCCGTGTGATTTACACTGTTTTATGAACTCAGCTATAATTTACTCAAACCTGGAGTTTTAACTGATATTTGAACTATCATTTGAGCTGAGTATCACTGTTTTACTGATGCCCGAGGGGCTTTTGACTATTTTTGGACTGATTGGAGCCGAGGGCCATATGTGAGGGGATGATGAGTGATGTGAGGAGGCTTTCAGGCCTCGAGTGTTATGTGAGAAGGCTTTCAGGCCTCGAGTGTATTGAGAACAGGCTTTCAGGCCTTGTGTTGATATTATTCATGCTTTCNGTAACAATGACACTGTTGTATATGTTTCGGTCAGGTAACAATGACTGACCAGTCAGGTAACAATGACTGACTAGTGGTAACAATCACACAGAAACACTTTGGTCAGGTAACAATGGCTGACCTTATTTGTGTATTCTTGTTCAATTGATTTCTTTAAAGAGAATGTTTTTGCTAAAATTTCATGGATTCTACTGTCTATTTGGTTTACCGCTTAAGATAGCATTATTTGTGCCTTTTTTGGGATTTTGTACTTTCAGTGTTATTTACTTTTATTACAACTGAGTTGGAAGTACTCACTTTACTCCCTGCACCATGGGTGCAGATCTAGGTCCTTCTTCACAGGCTGAGTAGACATTCAGAGATCAGCGGGCTTGCTTATTCGGGAGAGTTGAGGTAGCTGCATGGCGTTCGCAGCCGTTGACTTTTCCTCTTATCCTTTGTCTTTTATGTTCCGCACTATCAAACATTCAGACAGTTATGTAGTAGGAGATTATTCTATTCTGTAGAGGCTCATATTCGTAACACCGGGTCCTAGTTGGGCTGTTTCGGTGTATTTGTCAGATTTTTCGTATTATATCAGTATTTCGAACTTTTACTTGGATAAGTATTGTTTTTATTTGTTTGGTTAATTGGGAAAATTGCTATGAATGGTCGGGCTTGCCTAGTAGTGTGTTGGGCACCATCACGGCCGGTTTGGGGTCGTGACAGTACCTTAGAAAGAAATCATATGTAAAACAAGACAACGATCTATATATAATAATCGGGTTTGGATGCCTCTTAGGTATGAATAGAATAAGGCTAATTACTTAGGTATGAATAGAATAAGGCTACAGTTTAAAAGTCCCATTAAAACGAGTAAAATATGGGTAAAGAATTTTTAATTTATGTTAAACTATCTAACACTAATCTTATTATTAGTAATATGAAATAAACGTGCAATTGCACGTACATAAGTGCTCTATTTAAAGTTGAACAAATATTTACATATCAATCAATGCTACTCCTACGACTTTTGTGTATAATAAAGTAAGAAAATAAAGAAAGAAAAACCGATATATCTAACTCCCTCAAGTGATTAATATTTATTATTTTGAAATTTGCATTATTAATTTTTATATTATAACACAAATATATTTTTTGAAATAATATTTATGTTATTTTTAAAAGTTTGTTTTCATTAACTTTTAGATCCTACCGCGGTTATGCCAGGACCGAGGTCAGAGCAGCCTGTAGATCCTACAGATTGAATCTGCCGCGGTCTTACCGCGGTCTTACATCGGTTACGCCAGGACCACGGCAAGAGTGACCTTCAGACATAGTGTTCTGGCGCGGTACAACAGCTAACTGACAGACATTTAAATAATTATTAAATAATTAATTAAATAAATTTTGTCCAAAAAATAATCTTATCGATCGTTTGACAAATCCGAAGCCGAAGCCGAGCCGAGCCGAGCCGAGCAGAGCGATGATGACGACGCGAGGGATTTCCCTTTTTCTCAACTTTTTGAGAGATAGAGAATGAGTTTCTCAATATAAACTCATATTTGATGATTTCCCCATCCAATGTGGGACAATCCACTTTTCAAGACTTTAATGAATTTGAATTTTTCATTTCCCTCCAAAAGTCATCTCCTCCATTTCCCTTTCATTCCACTTGATTAAAGACAAAGAATGTCTTTAAACTCCAACAATCCCCCACATGAATGGGGAATGGCCTTAAAGAAGAATATATGCATGAAAACTATGTGATTTGCAATCAAGGATTAGATGTATTTGGATAAGTAGGTTTCCCTTTGAACTTTCCATAGTAAACTTATATCGGATATACTCGGTCAATCAGTAGATTTGATATCTTTGAACCGTCGAGCTTTGACGTATACCTAGACAACACAAGTTACACAATAAACCTTAAACGTCTTTGGTTCTCATTGTTGTGTTCGTTTCAGCCATGGATGATACGTTCAAATTACACTTTAATAATTCGTGTAAGGCGGTCGATGTCAAATATAATAATCCAACAAGGTTGGGGTCGAATCCCACAGGGAATAGGTATGAAAAGATTACTTAACTTAGTGTGTTGCTCGACTGAGATCGTAATTCTACTCGGTTAACAGTAACAGGTGTGTAGAGTAATGATATCAAGAGTATGGAAAACAGTTGATTTGGAATGATAACTATTTGAATTGTTGATATGATAATTAATGAGATCGATTAAACCAAGGTTGTATCCCCTTTAATGAAGTGTAATGCTATCGGTGTTAATGTAATATATTTCTAATGGTCGGTTCTTGATATGCAATTTATGTCTAAGAAACTACCCAATATTTCCCAATAATTGAGTAGTATTTCCTCTTCTAAATTTTTCCAAATGTAAAAGAGTTGCAATTCGTAACCATCAATATATGCCAAATAAAACTCACTTATCCCTAAGCGATTTTATTAAATAAGGCGTAAGGCCTTGAGTCTTTGCTATTTACTTCTACCAAAATCTAATCCACTTTCCCAAGTAAAGCAAGAATTAAATGGCTTGTGTTAATGTTTGCAACCACCAACAATAAATGAAGAATAAGAAGTAAATAGATATCAACCAATCATTATACATATATTCAATGTTAAACACCCATTAACATAACACCCATTTAGGGTCCACAACCTTAGTATTTAAAACTAGCTACACATGCTAAAACACAAAAACCAACTAATCATAAATGTCATAAATGCTTACAATGGAGGGAATCTTCACCCAAAAGCTTCCAAAAAGAGAGAATATTAATGTGATAGAATGTAGCTTAAAAGTGAGACAAGATGAGCCCACAAAGGTCTCTTAAAACTATTTATAGAGGGACCAATTTCGGGACAGAAAATGGACAAGTTTGCCCTTTCAAGTCACGTCTGCGACCGCAGACTTGTCGCATAACAGGTCTGCGGTCCGCATTTTGAACAGCCTCTCCGCAGATCCAAAACCCTAGTTGTCAGGCCTTCATCGCAGTTCCATTCTGCGGTCCGCATTTGAGTTATGCGACCGCAGATTGCATCGCATCTTTGACCCTGAGTTTTCTTCTTGTTCATTCTGCGGCACATCTGCGGTCCGCATGTTGATTCTGCGATCGCAGATTGCGCCGCATTCTTGACATGGTTTTTAGCTCTTGACTCTGTAATGTTTTGCGATTTGAGATACGATTCTGCGGTCCGCATGTGTGATCTGCGACCGCAGAATGGGCCGCAGATTTGCACTTGTGCAATATTATGCTCTTTTCTTCTCTTTTTGCTTCCATTTTCATATCCTTGGTCTTCCCTTCCTCTTGTGCTGTAAGAACAACAAATCTACATGAGTATCAGTTATAATTGCATTAAAACAAGCTAGAATCTAAGCAATTAGTATTGAAATGTGCCGAAATTCTCCGGCACATCAACACCCCCAACTTAAACTCTTGCTTGTCCTCAAGCAAGTAAAACATACTTAGCCTATTCTAAACTCTATTTACAAATACGAAACAATAGTGACTCAGGATGGTGTTCATTGCTAGTTCTTCAAGCATGTATTTACAATTGCTTCACCCTTCCTAGATTAGAAGTATGTACAGAGAAAACTAATCAATCATGTGAACTCTGAGCCTCAACATTGTGACTAGATGTTACCCTCAGCTGAGTGCACTTTCATTTGACTCAAAAAGCTCAACTTCAGTTCAATTCCACAGTTCATATACCCTTACCAGAAAGAAAGTCCCAGAATCACAATATTTACAAGGACGGCAAAGAGGGATCATTTACAAACACACTCACTCTCAGAAAGAACTTCAAGTGCTGCAACATGTCATACCATAGGCTTGCCCTTATTTTAATTCGCCGCTTATTCAAGAATGTTTGGTTGGAGGTCTCATAAGGGCTTTTTGGCTTGTAATGTAGGTTCAGGGATGGGTTGGATAAACATTTGGGTACAAGTGACTTCACCCTCTTTGAACACTAATCACATTTTACCATTCTTTTGCACTCCTTTTCAAACCCCCATATCTTTGTTTTCGTCTAGCCTCCAGTATAGAGCTACCTTACATACCTTTTCATTGTTGTTCAAGACTCCCAATTTTGTAAACATAAGCATTATTATATTTTCTTTTCTTTTTCTTTTTCTGTTTCTTCTTTTGCTTTTGATCATAAATTTTTTTTTTGGAGCTTGAACAATTTCACAAACTCTTTTGAGGCATGTTGCCCTAAACTCACATACAACCTTAACGATCTTCCACTTTGACCTTACCCCCAACTTAGGCTTTTAGCCTCATTCTCAATGTTCAAAGAGGGACGGGTTCAAGAGAGGAAATTGCTTTTCAAAACGGGAAAGGTTTGTAATGAGTTGGCCAAAGAAAGGTTAAAAGGCTCAAATTGGGTGCTAGTGGTATCCTTTATGCACGGGTAGGCTTGAAAGGCTAAAGAGGTTTTGCACATAATCACAACGAATGCCTAAGATCATTCCTCCAACCAAACATACTATCATTAGCGTTGAAAGACTAACCGGGCAAGTTCTAGATGACAGAAGTAAACACAAGAATTATACACAAACAGAGAACTCACACACACATTGTACATGAACTACTTCATTCACATTATTTGACACTTCCGAGCAACCATTCTGCAACTCAAAGCTTTTATCACAATCACAAGTATAATTATGGGTTGCTATAGAGTCACAGAGCGAGCCTCAGATTCACAGAATTGATCATAGAGACAAATTCCCTTAAGACAGTCGTCAATCTATCTATCATTGGGAAGAGTCGACAAGAATGACTATAGGAGGGTTTGCGCTATGTAGAGGTATACATTCTCGATACTAGGCAATTACACCAAACTGGTCACAATGATTTACACCTAAGATCCTGATTCTTCTTTTACACCTTGGAAAAGAACCAGAAAAAGAAAAACCAAGGGGAATTGATTCACAAACTGCTATTAACAAACACAAACTCAACAACAGAAATTTAAAACAACATCATAACATTACTCATATACCAAAGTTATACTAATGTTAACAGATGCATGATATGCATAAGTACATGAGTTTCCATCTATATACACAACAAAAATCATACAATGCTACCTGCCCACCCCCAACTGAAAATGATGCATTGTCCCCAACACGTAAAAGTAAAGAGTAGAGTTTGAGGGAAAGCTCCCTGAGGCACACTAAGTGCTATGGGAGTCGGCAGCTGGCTGAGTGCCGGAGGGATCACCCTCTGATGTGGCTGTAGGAACTGGCACTGGCTCAGTCGGGAGTGTGATCTCCTCTGCTGGTGGTTGCTCTGTGGTAGGGGAAGTAACTGGCTGTGCAGCTGGAACTAGTGCTAGAGGGACACTATCATCGGCTGGCACCTGAGAGCTACTGGATGCACCCGCTGTAGATGGGGATGCTGTAGGACCTCCTTTGTCGACCAAAGATCTCTGCAGGGCAATCTTCATCTGTGCCCTCTCTACCTCATCAGCAGAAGCATCCTCAATCTCATCGTCCTGAGTAGAAACCTGAGCAATCGCCTTCCCCTTATCATCAACTTGAGGGGCTTCATCACTGGAAAACCCCGAACTCTCTTCTTCATCTTCTTCCCCATCCTCTCCATCACCCTCAAACTTATCCGAACCACTGGTCTCCTCATCAGAAGCTATATCAACAGGACCAGTGGGAGTTGTGGTGTGAGAGTCAACGGGAGTGGGAACCGGAGAATTTACAAAGAAAAGTCAACAATGCGGTCTATTCTGCGGTCGCAGAACCATTATGCGGACCGTAGAATCACCGCAGAATTTAATGTCTTAACAAAGTGGTCAATCTGCGATGCATAATGCGGTCGTATAACCACTATATGCGAACCGCATAATCATCGCAGAATGAACATAATAAACTTCAATTTTTCCAATTCTTCTATTACTATCTGCGGTAGATATGCGGACTGCAGATCAATTCTGCGATCGCATTCTCCACCGCATTTTCACCATTTTTCTCAGCCACTAAAGAAGTCGATTATGCGGTCAGTCTGCGGACCGCATAACAATTATGCGATCACAGAGTGACCGCAGAACTTCATCTTTTCCAAGTGACCTAGGGCTAGGTCTGCGACCAAAATGCGGTCCGCATATCAGACATGCGGACCGCAGAACGCATCGTTCTCAGCAGAAAACCCTAAGCTCCAACAATGGCTACCCTATTTTTGCTCAATCCCATTCCCCACATCATGCTTAGCCCAAAATCGACCACACTTAACAAAAATCAACACACAAACTAACTTAGACCAAACCTTTGCACACAAGTTTTGAATGAAAGAGAGAGGAAGAGTTTCACATACCAGGATCAGTGCAAGAAAATGTCAGTTAGAGAGTGATGTTTGGTGATTGTCCTAGCTTGGGTTCGATCCGTCTTCCTTGCCCTTTTATTTTTTTTTCTCTATTTTTTTTTTCGTTTTGTTTTGCAGCGAAGTGTATAGGAGACGTACCTGGTGGATCTGCGGTGGACAAAGCATCGCATAGCATATTATGCGATCGTATATGTGCTTTGCGGTGTGGCACATGAAGGAAATTAGGAGGCCCAAAATGCGGTCAATTCTGCGATCGTAGAATCAACATGCGGACCACAGAATGAACATTTTCGCCGCATTCCAACTGCCATTTTTTTGAAATCCTCTGTTATAATCTGCGGTGGATCTGCGGACCGCAGATCAATTCTGTGACCGCATTTCTGCTGCATTTTTCACACTAGGCTTTTCCTTCACTCTTTCATGCATTTTCACCAAGTGTTGAGATCTTTTCAACTCCCCGCACTCCACAGATATTGTAAATATAAACAAAAATAAAAAAAATGCAAAGAGAAAAAGGGTGTTACCACCCATGGGTTGCCTCCCATGAAGCGCTTGATTTAACGTCGCGGCACGACGGGATTGATGTTCTTTCAATTTCACTCAGTGGTCGGGCAAGGACCATCTTTGAGAGCCAGCTGCTCCACCAAATGCTTTTCACCATCAATGCCCAAATAATGCTTGATGCGTTGGCCATTTACTTTGAATGTCCGGGACCCGTCTGTTGATTCTAGTTCCACCGCTCCATACGGGGAGACATTTACCACTTTGAAGGGACCGGACCATTTTGATTTAAGCTTGCCCGGAAACAATTTGAGCCTCGAGTTAAAGAGCAAGACCAAATCACCCGCCTTGAACTCTCTCTTCAAGATCTTTTTGTCGTGGACAAACTTCATCCGCTCTTTGTACACAGCCGCACTTTCATAAGCATGGAACCGGAATTCCTCCAGTTCATTGAGTTGTGTCAACCTCAAATTTGCAGCCTCAGCCCATTCCAGATTCAACTTCTTCAATGCCTACATGGCTTTGTGTTCTAACTCAACGGGTAGATGACATGCTTTACCAAAGATGAGCCGGTAGGAGAAGTACCAATAGGAGTTTTGTAGTCCGTACGGTACGCCCACAATGCATCATCTAGCTTTCTTGACCAGTCGGTCCTATTTGCGTTCACAGTTTTTGCTAGAATATTTTTGATCTCCTGGTTGGAAACCTCAACTTGACCACTCGACTGCGGATGATAAGGTGTGGCCACCTTGTGTTTGACACCATACTTTTCAAGTAACCCCGCAAAAGCTTTATTGCAAAAGTGCGATCCACCATCACTAAGAATGGCTCTAGGGGTGCCAAACCGAGTGAATATGTTCTTCTTCAAAAATGCGGTCACACTCCTCGCCTCATTGTTTGGTAAGGCAATGGCTTCAACCCATTTGGACACGTAGTCCACCGCCACCAAGATATATTTCATCCCATAAGAACTCATAAAGGGACCCATGAAGTTGATCCCCCACACATCAAAAATCTCTATCTCCATCAGAAAGTGCATCGGCATTTCATGCCTCTTGGAAATAGAACCTTGTCGTTGACATTGATCACAAGCCTTGACCATTTGATTGGCATCATGATAGATGGAAGGCCAATAATAACCACATTCGATAACCTTAGCCATCATCCGATTTCCTCCATGATGTCCCCCAACCGATGAGTCATGGCGTGCTTTGAGAATTGGCATGACCTCTTCTTCTGGGACGCACCTTCGGATGATATTGTAGGCATACAAACAGAACAAATAGGGCTCCTCCCAATAATATTGCCGACAATCTCTCAAGAATTTCTTCTTTTGATAAGACTCCAACCCTTCCGTAATAAGATCGCTCACCAAGTAATTAGCAATGTCGGCATACCATGGAGCAAAAGTGTTGGAGAGTGCCAAAATGTGCTCATCCGAGAAAGCATCATTAATTTCAAGATCTTCCTTTGGTCTCCCTGCTTCCTCAAGTCTTGATAAATGATCCTCTACTTGGTTTTGAGTTCCCTTTCGGTCCTTGACTTCAAAGTCAAATTCTTGCAATAATAGAACCCATCAAATTAACCGAGGCTTTGCATCCTTATTTGCCATGAGGTACCGGAGAGCCTCATGATCCGGGAACACCACAACCTTGCTCCCTAATAAATAAGCTCGAAATTTCTCAAAGGCATAGACAATGGCAAGAAGCTCTTGCTCTGTGACAGTGTAGTTCATTTGTGCCCCATTGAGTGTTTTACTTGTGTAGTAGACCAGATGAAGAACTTTGTTATGACGCTGCCCAAGCATTGCTCCAATAGCTACACCACTAGCGTCACACATGAGCTCGAAAGGAAGAGTCCAATCGGGTGTGACAATAATAGGTGCCATGGTGAGCCTCAACTTTAACTCATCAAATGCCTTGAGGAACTTTTCATCAAACACAAATTTTGCATCCTTTTCCAGAAGCTTGCACATGGGGTTTGCAATCTTGGAGAAGTCCTTGATGAATTGCCTATAAAATCTGGCATGCCCCAAGAAACTTCGAACACCTTTTACCGAAGTAGGTGGAGGAAGTTTTGAAATAATCTCGATCTTTGCCCAGTCAACCTCAATGCCATGCTTCAAAATATTATGACCCAACACGATACCTTCATCTACCATGAAGTGACATTTCTCCCAATCTAGCACAAGATTTGTCTCCTCGCATCTCTTAAGCACTTGTCTAAGATTGTTAAGACAATGCTCAAAAGAATCATCCACAACCGAGAAGTTTCCATGAAGACCTCTAGAAAATCCTCCACCATGTCGGAGAAAATGGACATCATGCATCTTTGAAATGTAGCCGGAGCATTGCACAACCCAAATGGCATCCGGCTAAAGGCAAAGGTTCCATAGGGACAAGTGAACGTTATTTTCTCTTGATCCTCCAATGCGATATTTATTTGGTTGTAGCCGAAATACCCATCAAGGAAGCAATAGAATGACCTCCCCGCTAACCAATCAATCATTTGATCAATAAAAGGCATAGGGAAATGGTCTTTGCATGTTGCAGTATTGAGCTTTCGGTAATCCATGCACACCCTCCAATCGGTCACCGTTCTTGTTGGGATGAGCTCATTTTTGTCATTTTCAATTACGGTTATGCCTCCCTTCTTCGGTACACATTGCACCGGACTTACCTAAGAACTATCGGCAATGGGGTACACAACCCCGGCATCTAACCACTTGATGATTTCCTTTTTCACTACCTCTTGCATTGACGGATTCAATCTTCGTTGATGCTCCACACTTGGTTTTGTGTCATTCTCCAATTGTATCTTGTGTTCACAAATACCCGCGGGGATTCCTCGGATATCCGCAATTGTCCACCCAATGGCTTGCCTATGCTCCTTCAAGACTTCCAATAATTTCTCCACCTGCACATCATTCAACAAAGAAGAAACAATTACGGGTAATGTATCATTGGAGCCAAGAAATGTATACCTTAGGTGTGGAGGATGTGGTTTGAGCTCTAATTGCGGTGTCTCAATAATTGATGGCTTTGCGGGGGTGTAGCTCGATTCTCCAAGTCAAGAAAAAGTTTTGCCGGAGTATAAGTGTAGGACCCAAGACCCTCCAATGCATTTACCGACTACATGTACCCCTCCATGTCTTCACCATCAAAATTTACCAAGATAGCCGCCAATGCCTCACCAAGGCATTGCTCTTCCATTTTCAATTCTACGGCATCTTCCACCTCATCAACAACCTCTATCACAGAAATGCTCTCATACTCATGGGGCAACTTCATACCCTTGCTTGCTTGAAATGTAACCTCTTCATCATTCATCCTAAATTTAATCTCGTTCCGCTCCGAATCCATGAGTGCTCTTCCCGTGGCTAGGAATGGTCTCCCCAAAATGATAGGGATTTCTTTATCAACCGCACAATCAAGAATTACGAAGTCGACGGGCAAATGGAATTTCCCAACTTTTACAAGAACATCATCAATAATTCCTACCGATCGCTTAATGGAGCGATCGGCCATTTGTAACCTCATGCTTATTGGCCTTGGCATGCCTAATCCCGCTTGCTTATAAATGGCAAGTGGCATCAAGTTGATGCTAGCCCCATTGTCACAAAGGGCTCTTGCAAAATCATGCGCCCCTATAGTACATGGTATGGTAAAAGCTCCCGGATCTTCCTTCTTTTGGACCGGAGTTGTGGCAATAATAGAACTAACACGGTGAGTCATGTTTACCACCTCATGCTTTGTGGTCTTCATCTTTGTGATCAAATCTTTCAAATATTTAGCAAACCCTGGAATCTCTTGAAATGCTTCCACAAATTGAATGTTCACCGTTAGTTGCTTAAGGATGTCGTAGAACTTTTCAAGTTTGCTATCATCAATCTTGCGCGCAAGCCTTTGAGGAAATGGAGGAGGAGGTCTAGGAATAGGTGGAAAAGCTTTTGATGTCTCTTTTCCCTCTTCCTTCGCCTCGTCTCGGTGTTCTTTTTGCACTACCACTTCTTCCGGAATCTTCTCAACCTCAGCAACAATTTGCTCTTCAACCTCTACATTTTTCTCAAGCTTTTCTTCTTCAACCATTTGTTCACCCTCTCCGTTTAGCACCTTACCACTCCTAGTAGTGATCGACATGATGTGAGAAGTTTGACCACTCCCATTACCTCTTGGATTTGCAACCGTGTCACTAGGGAGTGTACCTTTTTGCTTTGGATTTTGCTCTTTGGAGAGGTCTCTCATTTGCATCTCTAATTTTTGAATGGAGGCGGTATGAGACCCTACAACCTCGGTCAAGTTCCTCATGGAAGTGTCGGATTTTTCTTGATTTTGCAACACCCGCTCGAGCATAGACTCCAACTTAGATTCACTAGAAGACCCTTGGTTCGAATATTGACCCTTTGGAGGAACATAAGGGTTTGAACTCCGGTTGGCAAAATTGTTATTGTTGTTCCAATTTCCTTGGTTTGGGCCGCCTTGGTCATGTCTCCATTGTTGGTTTCCTTGCCCTTGCAGGTTTGGCCTCCATTGACTTTGTTGCCCTTGACCCTGATATTGTTGTCTTTGATACCCTCCTTGAGGGTTGTTGATATAGTTGGCTTCTTCAAACTCTTCGTTGGAGAAGGGTTTCACATCCTCGACGACATTCACTTTCTTTGTTTGATTCTCAGTTAACATTTTTGTCAACACATTCACATTCATAGCCAATCCTGCAATTATTTGGTCCCTATCTTGATTTTCCTTGATCAAGTTGGTCAAGGAAGGCGAACCATATGCCACTCCACCGGAGGTGTCCTCGGAATGCCACGCTTGATTGTGTTTTGCCATTTTATCAAGAATTTGTGTCACCCTTGCGAATGTTTTGTCCATGAATGATCCATCAGCTGCATTCTTCGCTATAGCTTGGTTCATAGGATCCAAACCCATGTAGAATTTTTCCAATAGCATAGAGTCCGGAAAACCATGGTTTGGAGACCTCACCAAATATAATTTGAAACGGTCCCATGCCTCATGCAGCTGCTCCCCCGGTATTTGCTTGAAGAAGAATATTTTATCCCTCAACTCAGACTGTTTACTCTGCGGAAACCACTTGGATAGAAACGCCCGGACAAGTTTGGGCCAAGAATGAATAGAGTTAGGTGGTAGATTCTGGAGACATTTCCTTGCATCCCCAGCAAGAGAGTACTTAAAGCATCTCAAACTCAGGGCATCTTTAGAGACATTATTCTGCTTGTGCATTGCACACACGCCCAAAACGTTCCTAAGATGCTGTGTTGGATCATCATTGGTGGAATTTCTAAAGAACCCCTCTGCTTTGAGCATAAGGATCAACCCATGTTCCACTTTGAACGTTGCAGCACCAACCTCAGGAGGTACAATAGGATTGGTATCATCAATGTACTCTTCGATGTTTGCAAAGGGATTGTCTCCCAGATCTAGCTCAACGTCATCGCCAGATTCAGACATGTTTTCCTATCAACACCAAGCAAAACAAGCAAAGTGTGATAGAATAGAATTAGATACACAGTAAAGCGCACACTAATAAGTAATTTCAAAAC
>MU726983.1:83100-145949 GCA_026770625.1 Nicotiana glauca | reverse complement strand
ATATATATATATATATATATATATATATATATATATATATATATATATATATATATATATATATATATATATATATATAAAATACACACTAATTTTAGGGTACGCGCTTTGCGCATGTATCTAAATTAATAAATACACTACTTAACAATTACATAAATAATATTAAATAGTTTGTTGATTTATAAAATAAAACATAATGCATACACTCATTAGATAAGACTCTAAAATAAAATATTTATGAAAAACGTAATTAAATAACACATACTTAACCCCGATTTTGATCAACTCATACCTTCTTTCTTCACATCTCACAAGAATGCTATAATCAATTTGAATACCGCCATATATAGTTTGTTGCTAATTTACAAAAAGACTTCATTGGGCACAAATGACCGGATATTTATTATATTCTTTTTTCATGATTTTTTAAATATTTGTCAAAACAACACAAATTAAAAAATTGAATCTTCTAGTCTTTCATAGATTCGGGAATGAATAGATAAAATCCTATAGCTGCTAAAATGAATTGAGTATAAATTTGAAATATAAATATGACTTATGTTGAGTTAATATTCCAATAAATGACTTAATATTAAAAAACTACAAACATTCATTTTTTTGGTAATAAAAACTACAAAGAATCAATTGTTGGAAGAAATGAAAAATAATTAACATCATCAACTCATTAATTAGAATTTATTTTATCTTCACTGTTTTAACCTCATTTCTTCAATTTTGCATTTTAATCAATTGATTTTTATTACTACTATGTTAATCGATTTTATTTTTGATTTCTTTAAGAGCTGATTTTTTTCTTATGGAAATAAATTTATGTGCTCAAGTTTTGTCAACTTGAATTTTTATCTTTTTTGCTTATATGAAAAATTTAGAAAATAATTGAATGAGATTCTTTTGCTAATTAGTTAATTTACAGACTAGGTTATTTATTCTCTGTATAGGGTCAAATTCTGCCCATTGCGGTAGCAATGACCCATGACTAAACAATAGTCGTAGTGAGGGTACGACCTCAGAATGTCGGAGAGAAAATGTACTCCTAAGTCTCGTCGTCCCCTCAAAGACACGTGACCTACCCCTGTATTATTTTATTATTTCAAGGGGGTTCTCCTGTTATATAAAGGAGGATCCCAATATTGTAAAGGGGATCAGATCTTTTCTAATACAAGCTCTCTCTCTTTCTCTCTCTATCTCTTATTCTCTGGAACACTCAATCTGTCAAAAGCAATCATATTTATAATTCACATTTCTAGGTCTTATTATTTTCAATTACGATTTACCTTTGATCTATTTTTGATTGTATTTACTTGCAAAGTATTTGTTAACTTTCGAGTCAAACAATTTGGCTCCATCTGTGGGGATTTCAGCAATCGAAATCATAGTTTGCATCTAGAATATCAAAACAAACCACCTTCCTTCACACCCTACTGAAATCGAAAAATAGCAAAAAATGACGCAAGATTGAAAGCAATAGCAGGTGTCACAACCAACCTCATTGGCCCCCTCAACGAGGCCGGTAGAGAAAATATCTTGAGCACAACACCTGGCAGCACTCAAGAGGGAGAAATCTCACCCTCTCCATCTGAAGATCTGACAATCTTGCACGAAAAGGGAGCTTCCACGTCTGTAGTCAAAGAAATACCACCCCCGGTGGTCAAAAAGCTACTGGAAGAATGGCTGATGAACACCCTAGGCAGCTTGCTCGAAAAATCGCCCCAAAGCAACGTTAAGAACCCGTTGACAACAGACATCGCTACCACTAGCGAACACGATACTGTACGTACAAACAACAACCACACCAATAACTAGGACAGCGATGGCACACTTGCAGCCATCCTTAAAAAAATGGAGGAAATGGAGAATGAAAACAAGGCACTTCGGGATCAAATGAAAGAGCATTAGGAAAGGGTAGACAAAATTTCTGGCGCTCCTAAGTTACTACCGAAGCGTGACGTGGGAAGATTCATCGAACATCCATATAGCGAAGAAGCTGCACCTTACCCAATCCCAAAAACCTTCAAAATGCCGCCTTACTTAAGGATATATGACGGGACGACAGACCCCGAAGACCACCTGATCCACTATGTGACCGCTGTGAAGGGTAACAATCTGTCAAAGGAACAAGTACCATCCATACTGCTGAAAAAGTTTGGAGAAACGTTAACGGTAGGGGGTGTTAACATGGTACTCGCAGCTGCCAGCCAGAACGATATCAACATTCGAAGAAATGGCGAATAAGTTCACCACCGCCCATGCAGGAGCAAGGAAAGCTGAGGCCAGGGTCAACGATATCTTCGTCGTATGACAAACCACAGGTGAAGGACTCAGGTACTTCTTGGCCATATTCAACAGAGTAAGGATGATCCTACCAAACATATCGGAAAGCATGGCGGTCGCAGCTTTCCAAAACGGGCTGAGCAGAGATGGTTCAAGAGCAACCAAAAATCTACTGAGTCGACTCATGAAGTATCCCCCTACCACATGGGAGGAAATTCACAACGCCTACTGTACCGAGGTACGAGCAGATGAGGATGACCTCAATAGACCAACCCAGCGGCTCACGATGATACAGTCAGAAGCAAGGAGGGATCGACGCAGCGAGGGCCGACGGGAACAATCCTCGCGCTTCAAAAAAGAAAGGCATTAGCCTTACATCAGATCCTCGCATCCACCATCGCCAAGAGACACGGAAGCACTGCAGCGACATGTCGCCCCACTCCGTAACAAAAGAGGTATGCCCCCCTTTATTATCTGCCCATAACTTTTGCGTGTCCCCCTCAGAAATAGTGTACGCACTGGAGAAACTGGGCACCAAAGTACAATGGCCGTAGAAAATGAAATCAGACCCCGCCACAAGGAAGTCAAACGTCTTGTGTGAGTTCCACCAGGAACGAGGGCACAAAACCGAAGATTGCATAGGGCTACGGCAGGATGTAGTCAGAATGCTGAACCAAGGATACTTGAGGGAGCTGCACAGCGATAAAGGAAAGATCAATTTTGCTCGAGGGCGGGAACAACCTCAGGGGCCGCCAAAGCCACCTTTGCCAGCATGCATCATCAACATGATCGTCGAAGAAGGCGACGATTCAGTAATCAACCATGTAAAATTCACCACCTCGCACAAACTAAAACGAACAATCGCCAACGAACGGTACGGCGACTTCGAAGAAAGTATCACCTTCGATAAGTCTTATGCCAACGGTCTGTCTTTCCCTCATTATGATGCTTTAGTCATAACTTTACGTATTTCTAACACTGACGTTAAGAGAATCATGGTTGATGATGGAAGCGGTGCTTGTATTATCCATCCAAGAGTCCTCGATCAAATGAGGCTCGAAGATAGGATAATACCACGCTGCATAACACTAACAGGTTT
Organism: Nicotiana glauca; assembly: GCA_026770625.1. Lineage (NCBI taxonomy): Eukaryota > Viridiplantae > Streptophyta > Magnoliopsida > Solanales > Solanaceae > Nicotiana > Nicotiana glauca. Next base: position 142,558 of record MU726983.1, on the reverse strand, counting down.
TAACAATGCAGTGGAACGAACCTCCGGCGAGGTATCATTACTGATTTTAGCAGCGGGAGTTACACTGGAAACCACTTTCCACGTCATGAACCAAGAAATAGCCTACAACTTCATCATAGGACGCTCATGGATACACGTCATGCGAGCAGTCCCCTCAAGATTCTACCAAGTGATCAAGTTCCCCACCCCTTGGGGAGTATTTAGCATTCGGGGCGAGCTGCGCACAGCGCAAGAATACTATCGAATCGCTCAAGACTGCTCACACACCAAACAGTTGAAAGGAGCAAGTGCGGAGGCATAGCAATCAGCCGTGTCGGGGACGAAGGTCGACCCGACAACAGAAGCCATCAAAGATCAGGATATCGTAGAAGCCTACAAAGGAACGGTTGAGGATCTCAACCCAGTACAACTGGTCAACACCGACCACACGAAGAAAGCCTACATCGGACACAGCCTCTGCGACCCAAGTAAGTACCATGAATTCCTAACTAACCACGCAGATCTATTTGCTTTTTCTCATCGTCACCCACAAGCTGAACGTCAACCCACTATATCCATCTGTGCGGCAAGTTAGAATAAAGTTCAAAGCCGCAATCAACGAGGCCGTCAGCGAAGAGGTAGATAAGCTACTGGACAACGGGTCCATAAGGGAATCAAAATATCCCCAATGAGTCGCCAATGTCGTGATGGTCAAAAAGAAAAATGGGAAATGGAGAATGTGCGTTAATTTCACCGACCTTAACAAAGCATGCCCGGAGGACTCGTTCCCGTTACCTCACATCGACCAGTTGATAGATGCCACATCGGGACATGAGCTACTAAGCTTCTTAGATGCCTACTCTGGCTACAACCAAATCATGATGGCCGAGGAGGACCAAGAAAAGACAACCTTCATCACCCACTAGGGAATATATTGCTACAAGGTGATGCTCTTCGGACTCAAAAATGCAGGGGCTACGTATCAGAGACTGGTTACCAGAATGTTCAAGGAACAGCTTGGCAAGACCATGGAAGTCTATATCGATGATATACTGGTAAAATCGGCAAACAAAGAAGACCACCTCGACCATCTGAAAGAAGCTTTTGAGATACTACGACAGTATAGGATGAAACTGAACCCAGAAAAGTGCGCCTTTGGCATAGCATCAGGGAAGTTCTTGGGTTTCCTCATATCACAACGAGCTATCAAAGTCAACCCGGACCAGATCAAGGCAATAGATGCAATACCCGAAACCTTGAATAGCAAAAAACAGGTATAAAAGCTGATAGGGCGAATAGCGGCCCTATCCAGGTTCATCTCACGATCCTCCGACAGATGCCATAAATTTTTCAACGTATTGAGGAAAGACCACGGACTACAATGGAACGAGGAATGCGCCGAGGCTTTGAAAAAACTGAAAGAATACCTGTCTTCGCCACCATTGCTAGTTAAAGCGAACCCTGACAAACCCTTGTTAGTATACTTGGCGGAGTCCGAAGTCGCTGTCAGCACAATCCTGGTCCGTGAAAACAAAGGTATGAGGTTAGCTATCAAATACGGAGCTCGACGACTCATCCTCCATTGCGACTCTCAACTCGTGGTGAACCAGGTCACCGGGACTTACCAGATCAAGGAACAGAGACTGCGGAAATATCAATCAGAAATTCACAAGTTGATGCCCGAGTTCGACGAGTGCCGCCTGGAATAAATCCTGAGGGCGCAGAATGTCAAAGCAGACGGCCTAGCCAAATTGGCTGCAGCCACCAAAAACATCAACAAGGGAAATATAGTCACCCTCCTCCACTCAGCCATAGATCACACTGAGGTACTCTCTTTAAATCTAACTTGGGACTGGCGCAACCAGTTTATCTCCTATCTACAGGACGGGACACTCCCACTCAACAAACAAATAGCCAAAAAGCTCCGCGTACAGGCCGCCCGATACTGCCTAATAAATCACGATCTGTACAAAAGAAAGTTTGGCGGACCCCTCGCTAAGTGCTTGGGGCCGCACCAAACAAGGTAAGTACTCGAAGAGGTACATGAGGGTCACTGTGGTGCACATACCGGTAATCGCGCTCTTGTCCGTTGCATCATCCGCGCTGGGTACTACTGGCCCATAATGAAAAAGGAGGCAACAGAGTATGTTCGCAGATGCGAACAATGCCAAAAGTATGCCCCCATGATACATCAACCGGGAGAGCCCCTACACTCAGTAACATCATCTTGGCCCTTCATCAAATGGGGAATGGACATAATCGGCCCCCTGCCAGCAGGGCGAGGAAAGGTACGATTTCTATTAGTTTTGACTGACTACTTCTCCAAGTGGGTAGAAGCAGGTGCGTACGCCCAAATACGTGAACAGGAAGTCATCGCCTTTATATGGAAAAACATAATACACCGCTTCGGCATCCCCAAAGAAATCAGTTGCGACAACAGCCCACAATTTATCGGCAAAAAGATAACGGAGTTCTGCGACAAATGGCATATCAAACGAATACTCTCCATGCCATATCACCCCGCTGCCAACGGCCAAGAAGAAGCATCCAACAAAGCAATATTGAACATACTAAAGAAGAAACTCGAAGAAGCCAAAGGGCTCTGGCCCGAATTACTACGAGAGTTACTCTGGGCATACCGAACAATGCCCAAATCCAGTACAGGAGAAACACTATACTCGCTGGTCTACGGAACCAATACGGTTATACCAGTCGAAATCAGAGAACCAAGCCTGAGATATTCACACACCAGCGGACCCGACAATGACATGGGTAGGCTTCAAGACCTCGACGAAGCCAAAGAATGAAGAGATATGACCCATATAAGAATGACGGCTCAAAAGCAACAGGTCGAAAGGTATTACAACAAAAAAGCCAAAATACGACCACTCAAAGTAGGAGACTACATCCTCAAAGCCAAAACTTTGGCGTCAAAAGACCCGAGCGAAGGGAAATTGGGCACCAATTGGAATGGGCCACATAAAATCATAGCAGATGCAGGAAAATGAGCATTCCAATTGGAAACAATGGAAGGAAAAACACTCCAGAACAACTGGAATGTTGCCCACCTCAAATACTTTCACTTTTGAAGGGCGTCTCCCGATTCGTACTCTTTTTCCCTTACCCGAGTTTTATCCCAATTGGGTTTTCTCGGGGAGGTTTTTAACGAGGCTGCGAAGGGGACACTCAGGGGCGTATGGAGACAGGTTTATCATACCGGCCATTCGACGCGTTTCTCCAGTCCGATATAATAAAGGGACTAGCCTAGTTGAGTCTCCATTATGTAAGCGGCTAAGGCCACCTTCTCCATTATGTAAGCAGCTAAGGCCACCTTCTCCATTATGTAAGCGGCTAAGGCCACCTTCTCTATTATATAAGCGGCTAAGGCCACCTTCTCCATTGTGTAAGCAGCTAAGGCCACCTTCTCCATTGTGTAAGCGGCTAAGGCCACCTTCTCCATTATGTAAGCGGCTAAGGCCATCACCAATGATCGTCGACCCCGCTTGATGACGACGGATAACACTTCAACGAAAGTTGAATTTACATCCTATGGGCCAAAGGCCATCGCCAATGATCGTTGACCCCGCTCGATGACGATGGATAACACTCTAACGATAGTTAAAGTTACATCCTATGGGCCAAAGGCCATCGCCAATGATCGTCGACCCCGCTCGACGATGACAGATAACACTCTAACGACAGTTGAAGTTACATCCTATGGTCCAAAGGCCATCGCCAATGATCGTCGACCCTGCTCGACGACGACAGATAACACTCCAACGACAGTTGAAGTTACATCCTATAGGTCAAAGGCCATCACCAATGATCGTCGACCCCGCTCGACGATGATGGATAACACTTCAACTATAGTTGAAGTTACATCCTATGGGCCAAAGGCCATTGCCAATGATCGTCGACCCCGCTCGACGACGAAGGATAACACTTCAACGACAGTTGAAGTTACATCCTATGGGCCAAAGGCTATCACCAATGATCGTCGACCACTCTCGACGATGATGGATAACGCTTCAACAAAAGTTAAAATTACATCCTACGGGCCAAAAGCTATCACAACCGATGCATCGTCCAAGCCCGACGGTGACAAATAATGCATAAACAAAGAACAACACAAACGAATAGCAACACAAGTATAACTCTTTCACTATAACAAAAAATTATATACATTTAGTCCCATGGAGGACTCCCGTTACATTTCAAAAAAAAGGGGCAAAATCTATACAAGTCCTAAGGGGCCTCGCCAGGTTTGTCATCGCCATCCGCTCGCCCTCCTTCTCGACCATCGCGGTAAGCCTCATTAAACCATGGGTCGGACTCGAGCCGGTTGACGTCCTCCAAAGTGTAACCCTCTCGGTCAGGAGAGTGGGAGCTGTACCCACAAGCTACACGGGCGGCATGAGCCTCGCGCCAATGCTCTTGAACTTCCTCCTCAGAGGCACGATCCATAATAAGAAGTTTTTTATACACGTCCAATTTAGCTTCCACGTATATCCACATCTCGTATGCATCTTGGGCCGCGTCCCCGAGCTGTGGCAGGGCAGTACACTTGAGGACGTAGATCTCGGCTGCCTTAGTTTCGAGCTCGGCTGTCAAAGTCGCCACCCTACGATGAAGATCAATTACCTCTATCGTCACTCCGCAACTGAGCTCCAACTCCTCCTCCCTCATCTTGAGGAGTGATTCTAGCTCGCTATTACGAGCCACCGCCTTCATCAACTCTTCATCCATTTTCTCGATCTCCACCGCCCTGCGGCTCAATTGTGCCTCCCTCTATTCGAGGCCCTCCCGGAACACCTGGAATTTTGGATCCTACCGGAAACGATCCGCCACCGCTTGATACTTGGAGTGATACCGTTTATACCTCTTCACTATCTTATCAAAAACGGTCGCCTTCTTCTCCTCACGGCGCCTTCTCTCTACTTCCAAAACTAGGGTCTAAAAAAAAGAATATATATACATGCATGTGAGTTAGTACACATCGAAATCAACTTTATGACATACGGAAGAACGGAAAAGTTACCTATAACGCCATACCGGCAACCCTCCGAGACAGCTTCGCATCGCTGACAGCACTCAGCATCTCGCGCTAAGGGGCAGCACACAGTAGGGCCATCTCCAGCGCAGCCCGCTCGCTGTGCTGTAACAAGTTATAAGCCCCTGGAATCACGGTGCGACGGCCAGATCCGTCTGCTATCATCTCCACACGTGCAGGGCTTTTCGCCATCTCACCTATGTTCCCGTGGGCGATCTCAGCAGTTGGTCCCGTAGCTTCGCCACCAACAAGGGGCGATGAGCCACCCTCAGCAACATGAGCCGAGCTGGTACCAACATTAGCATGTATCTGGTAGGCCGGCCTCCCTGAACGGATGACACGTCTATAAAGATAGGCCTAGTTGTTTGGCAAGGCACGTCCCTCTCTTTATCTCTCGTCACCACCGTCTTACCCGTTATGAGCCTCCTCATTTTTCTCTCCTCGGGCTCCTCACCCTCAGAAGGCTTGTCCGCAGGTTGCGGAGACGATGTCAATGACCTCGCCTCACTTGCAGCCACCTCCGCAGGAGCTTCCTCTTGTAAGGAGGCTACGGTCACCCCCTCCCTAACAGATGCATAAAGTATCTCCTACGTATCCTGACCAACATCTGATCGGGAGGAGGTGGGTGCCTTCGCCCTCCTCCTAGGAGCACTTTGACCTGGTAACAAAAGTGATTTAGCTAACGAAGTTCACGAAAGCGACTAACTAAAGTCGAAGAAATACCTGAAAGGCTCGCAAGGCCATAACGTTCAATAAATTCTGCCCACGTACGGGTCTCTTCCGCGAGAGGCAGCAAATCGGATACCCACTGCTTAATATCGGTTATGAACCGAGGAGTGTGAGCTATTGCTGCAAAGTAACAAAAAATCATAAGGATGATATAATCGGAACCGCTAAAGCCACGTACAATAAATAACTCGACGGATAGGAATACTTACGTCTCGAATTCCACCTCTCAGGGAATCCACGGGATTGGACACCAGGTGTTCCGTCCTGATGAAGAAGTATCTACGCCAATAGCCCCGGTTAGGCCAATCATCGGTTTGCACGACCAACCCCTTCGAGCCACGATTTTTTAAATACAGCATGGTACCCCTCAGGTAGCTGGCGCTGAATAGCTGCAAAAGGTGGTGGATAGAGACCTCCAACCCAGCCAGCTCCACGAATGTAGACACTACCCTACACACCTTTAGGGTATACGGAGTGAGTTGGGTGGGACACATATTGTAGAAACGGCATAGTTCTTCCGCCAATGGAAGAATGGGGAGGCCATAGCCAATCAGAAAGGGATATTCGTAGAATATACAATACCCCGGTCTGTGGGCGTTCGCGTAATCCTCTCCCGCTAAAACCATCTCCACGTGAACGGGTATATCACACGACGTACGAAGAAGGTCTAAATCAGTTTGTTTTAACTCTGATTTCTCCCAAGGTTGTTCAGGAGAATCGCGTTGAAAGTCTCTCCTTACGAGGAGTTGCTTTGGGAGTACGTTATTTACAGTAAGAGGGGTGAGATCCTCCCCTTTCTCCCCCTTATTACCGTCGGATGGAGGCGGTACTTCAGATGATTTATTGTTACGAGCCCCCGGAGCGTTATCACGTTTAGGTTTTATCATGATTTCCGATTACTGAGTGATGTACTACACAACCACAAGTATACTTTCACCGAAGCGGTGGGTTTTCGTAAAAAGGAGGTGTTTTTCTTGAAATAGTCGGAAAACTTTTGCAAATGATCTAAAGCTAGGTTAAATTGAACCCTTTCCCTATTTATAGGGATGGGTAGCATTGAAATCGAAGAGGCAAAACCCAAACAGGTGTGGGAAACCAAGCATCAGAACACCTTTTGTACTTCCTCGGGAACACACGTAATGATGATGCCTGCATACGGTGACGTCATTTCAGGGAAGGGCTTGCGTGCCAATATATCAACAGATTCAAATGGTCGCCCCTTCACGTCGGCATCTCCAAACATGATCAAAATTTTCCCGGTACAAGGTTCATGGTTCCGTCCATCGGCGACGCACTTCGTTACGTCACCAACGAACAGAGGGACTAACTGTATAGGGTCAAATTCTTCCCATAGCGGTAGCAACAACCCATGATTAAGCAATAGTTGTAGTGAGGGTATGCCCTCAGAATGTCGGAGCGCAAATGTGCTCCTAAGTCTCGTCGTCCCCTCAAAGACACGTGACCTACCCCTGTATTATTTTATTATTTCGAGGGGGTTCTCCTGTTATATAAAGGAGGATCCCAATGTTGTAAAGGGGATAAGATCTTTTCTAATACAAACTCTCTCTCTCTCTTTCTCTCTCTTTCTCTCTCTATCTCTTATTCTCTGGAACACTCAATCTGTCAAAAGCAATCAGATTTATAATTCACATTTCTAGGTCTTATTATTTTCGATTACGATTTACCTTTGATCTATTTTTAATTGTATTTACTTACAAAGTATTTGTTAACTTTCGAGTCAAACATTCTCAATACTAAGGAAAATAGTTTATCTTTTGTTTGATTCAAGTTTTTAATATGAGCTCATTCTTAATTTTAAATATATAACTTTAGTTATAATTCTATCGATTCAATAAAATTATATTTTAGATAGTCGAAAATTTAATTACTATTTCACTTTTAGATGTTTGTGCTTGTAGAGTTGTTAGTATTATTACGGAGCATAAGCTTCTTTGCTTTCTTTTTTTTATTACGTGCCTTGTACTTAAATTCTTGGCCCACCTCTAACGATACATATTAGGGTTGGATATATATAGGGTAAAATTGATAATCCGAACTGTTAATTATTTATTGAGTTATTGGTTAACAGTTCGGTAACAGTGTAGAATTTTTTTACTATTGGGTTATCGATTCGGGGCTCGATTTGCCAATTTTGTTAACGAGTTAACCGATAACCCAATAAAAATTAATAAAATTATAACTTTACCTTAATTATATACAAATGCTAGGGCTTCAATTCATTCTCTCCTATTCTTTCTCAAACCCTCTTCAGTTGCTTCATCTTCATTCTTCATAGACTTTACTAGTTACTCCTAGCGTAAGTCTTTAGTATACTATATGTGAATTCTTCTCTTTATTTCTTAACTCCAGTGAATTATCTTATCTTTTTTGCTTAACTCTAGATTGAGTTATATTATCGGGTAAACAGATAATCGAACCGATAATTATCGATAACCGATTAACCGATACCCGATATCTTATTGGTTCGGTTATCGGTTAATCAAATTTATAAACCGATACCGATATGCTAAATCAAAAATATTCATAACCGAACCGAACCGACCAATGCCCACCTCTAATACATATATGAAAAACTCTGACCATATATTAAAACAAGTTACATTCGAATTGCGGTATCTTATCATAAAATTGTTGATTAAGATTTTGACCGAGTTAATTTGTACCCATCTACTTTTGGAGTTCATAAGTCAAAGTCAATTTCAAATAAATACTGATGGATATAAAATAAAAGAATAAAAGATTAACTCATGAGGCTTAATTACTTGTTATTAATGTGCTTCGCGATGATTTTGCTCCAAGGGCAACCATGATGTCCCATGTTCATATTCCTAAACTTTTCACTATTTTAATTTTTTGGTTTTCCTTTTCCACATAAATTTACATTTTTTTTAGGTTTTATCTTTTAGTTTATGATCCTCTTTTTCACGAAAAGACTGCTATAAAAACTCATCTTATTCGAAAGGTTTCGATACTCCCCTTGTTTGTCCAAAATTTCATGTTATTATTTATACCGGAATTCAGTGTCCGACTAATTTAATTTGCGATTTATAGAGCCCATTAAAAAAGAAAACACTCTCTATGATCTATTTCTTTATTTTCATGATTTGAACTCACCATTATTAATTAAGGATGGAGAAATTCTATCTATCTCCACTACATTCAGTGGTGGTAAGTTCAAATAATTCAAAGATGATTAACTTGGATAAGTGAGGTGGTTATGCTCTCAGCATGATTTATTAGAGTACGTGAGCAAACTTTGAAAAGTTGAGTAAATTATTAATGTATAATAAACGCAAGAGATGCAAATGATTTATTACTTAGTAAACGAATCCAGCCTCTTTTTGAAGGCATCCACTTAGACATGATTTTGTCTCTAATTTATTGATTATTATCCCCGTTTCAATCTTTAGTTGAACTCTCGTTTTCAAAGGCCTTACAAATAATCCTATATTACTTGCTAAGAATAATAATTCCAGAATAAAGTTTGAGATTAACTTTTATCCTATATTTGATTTGGGGTATTAGCTAACCACAAGATAATTTTTACACTAAAATGGTGGAATTAGTTATCCCATATAAAAGGTGGGATAACTAATCCCATAAGATATTACACCGTATTTGATTGAATATTTATTTCGGTCTAAGTAATTTCAAGATTATTTGTATCACTATTGTGATACTATTTTTATACTATTCCCAAAGAAAGAATTATAAGAAAATACACGTGACTTCACACCATAACAAAAAATGGCCCATATATTTAAGTTTTTTTCAACCTAGCCTAAACTTGTATACTTATAACCATTGCTTCTAAAAGCTATGGAGTTAAATATGTGTTCTCACATCCATTGTTTTCACTCTTTCTTCTTCTCACATCTTCTACATATGTTTCAAAGGGTCGTCCGCCGTTGCTGCTTCTTACCCTATATCACCTGGTTGCAATGTAAGAAAATTGAAGAGTAGAAGTCCACCATTGAAGGCCATTCAAAGCTTTGCTTTCGAAAATAGGATTTTTTGAATTTGTTAGTTGTTTGGATGGGGTGTTGTTCCAGTTGATTGAAAATATCAAAAGGAGTTCAAAATTTAAATTTGAAGTGATTAAGAGTAGATTTGAGCAAGATTTGAGTTAAATTTTAGAATAGACGCAAGGAAGAAGACGAAGTCAGTTTTTTGTATAATTATGTATAACCTTGTATAATAGTGTATATAAGTGTATAAACACATCTTATACACTTTTATACACATTTATACAAGCGTCTGTAGACAAATTTCTTCCACGATTTTCAGATGCAATGCTTGTTCAAAACCAATCCAAATCTCCATTAAATAACTTCAAAATTTGTGTACAACCTCCTTATACTATTTCTAATAAGTTTAAATAACATTCACTCTAAATTTCTCACAAAATCAAATTCGAAATTTAAACTCACATATTTAAGCTTGTTAAGAATTTAATTTTCACCATCCAAATGGATTTGGTTTGTTAAACTAATATTTAAGTCATAGTTTCTACTTCGAAAATTAACTTAAAAGCTTGATCAATCTTTTTAAAAATTAAATAGTAATTTCTAGAACTTATTGAATTTGGATGTTGAATTTTAGCTTTTTTTTTTTTGGGCTAGTTGGTTATAAATTAAAATATTGGTTATAAAATAAAATAAAAACAGATAGCTCAATTATTCTTATGTGAAACTTTTCCATTCCCAAATGTGGGATAACATTCGAGATTACTCATCTTTGAATAAAACAATAAAATTACACAGAAATTATCTTCAAAAGCTCTTCTCCCGACGTATTCTCGTACAATCAAGGTTAGAGATATTAATAAAAATTATTCAAGTTTATTTGGTGTAAACCAAACACAAGTTTATTATACGTCTTATACTTCATTTTAAGTCCAATGAATCAAATATCTATCAATAAAAATATATTTACTAAATAATTTCGTAATTATTTAATTTTCATATTATAACTCCACACTATAATTCCAATATCAATTTGTCCACGGACCATAGTCAAGAGATAAAAAAGTATGGATTCTTCAATGTCAACTGACTATTTCATTATGGTAATTTAAGAACCAGATCATCATTATTATTATGTACTGGATTGACGGTCTGCATTCAGTTATGAGCTACGTTAATATTCTGACGGAGGCCTGAATGTTCCTGACGAGCCACAGTTTTTATCTTATTGGCCTACTTAAGATAAATTTGGCAGGCGGAATTCTATGTCCCTTCCTTCTCATTTGAATCTTTTAATGGAATTCAACTATAAATTTTCTTAGGGAAATGATACTGTATAACCACTCTCAAAACTTTATATATATATATATATATATATATTGACTATAGAATGTCAATAGTTTCCATCGTAAGCTAAACGTGATCTTTGCCCTGTTTCTAAGGTAAAAGAGAGTAAATCATCTCTTTAACGAATAACTTAATAGCAATCTTCAACCTTCATCGGAGGTTTTGACTTCGAAGTGTTTCTCCGTTTAATGGATTTTATACTGTGGGAGAATTTCGAATTAGTTAGTCCAGTGAATTTTGAGCTGATGGTTAAATTTAATTTTTTTTTTAAAAGAGGGTGGGAGGGTGGGGGGGTTGAATATGAAGATGCCACAGTTTATATTATAGTACTGTTGTATGGTTGAGTTTTCTCTACTCCATGTTAATTATGTGAAATAAATAAAAAGAAGGCAATAGAGGATTAACTCTATTGGCTTGAGGTGAAATCATCATTTTCTGTCCTGATATAATTAATTAAGGACGGAATATAAAGAGAATGATAATATGATTACTGTTATATATTTTTGATACCGTAGACCAACCGATCAGTATAATAATATGGTGTCTTGTTACAAAAGATAAGAGAGGACTTAGGGTATGTTAACCTATGAAATCAACGAGGAATTTGAGAATTGGATTAAGTAGAAAACCCTAATCGCCTAAGTCGATGAGAGAGAAGAACTGAGATATGACAGAGTAAATAGAAATTGTTCGATTAATTAAAAATTGAGTCAACTAACTCTATTTATATGTACAAATGAATGTGGCTAAAATTGAAATTATCCGGACAAGGGCCGATTCTCTAAAATACAAAAATGAAAGATGACCCAATAAGGAAAGGCCCAACACTTAGTAAGCTCAACCAGGATCTGGACTTGTTATNCCCCCCCCCCCCCCCCCCCCCAAGTTTGAGAGTGATTGAACACTAAGCTTGCATAAAAGTCTGTGATGAGGAACACCAGTTAAGGCTTTGGCAAACATATCAGCTAGTTGGGCAGAAGTATGCACATATTGAAGAGAAATCACCCCAGAAGAAAGAACATCCCTAACATAATGACAATCCACTTCAATGTGTTTGGTGCACTCATGAAAAATCAGATTTTTAGTATATGTACAACAGCTTGACTATCACAAAAAAATAGAAACATGAAAAGTAATAGACAAACCCATATCAGCAAGAAGCCTAAGCAGCTAGGAAACCTCAATAACCACCAGTCTCAAAGCTCTATATTCTGCTTAAGCAGAGCTTAAGGAAACAGTAGGTTGTTTCTTAGACTTCCAAGAAACAGGAGAATCACCAAGAAGAATATAAATCCAGTAACATCTCTTTGAGATAGGGCAGGCATCCCAGTCAGAATCAGAGTAAGTTTTGAGGGTGAAATCAAAAGAGCTACTCGGTAAAATACCTTGAGCAGGGTTATTAGCAAGGTATTTGAGAACATGTAGTGTAGCCAACATATGAGTAATTTAAGAGATACCAGAAACTGGCTCAAATGTTGAATAGAGAAAGATATATCAGGCCTAGTGTGCTGTAAGAAGTTCAACTTGACAATCAACATTCTATAGATATAAGGATCAGAAATGGGATCACCAGAATCAATATGGAGCTTGTTCTGGGGATCAAGAGGAGTAGTAATAGGCTTGGCATCTTGACAGTGAAATTCAGATAAGAGATACTTTGTGTACTTGTGTTGATGTACTACATAATCACATTCTACCAAAGAGACCTCAAGGCCAAAAAAATAATGAACAGAACCAAGATCATTGATTCTGAATTGTTGATCTAAAAGGCTTTCAAATCTGCAATTTATTGACCATTATCACAAGCTAAAAGGATATCATCCACATAGACTACCAAAATAACAATGGAGGAGACATTGATTTTGGTGAATAAAGAGGAGTCATTCTTGCTAGGGGGGTAACCTCTGGAACGGAGATACTGGGAAAGCTTTGCAAACCATTGTCTAGAAGCCTGCTTTAGACAATAGAGGGATTTCTTCAATTTGCAAGCCAAAGGAGGATCAGAGGAAGAAGGAGCAACAGTCAATCCCAAAGGAATTTTCATGTATACCTCTTCATGGAGATCACCATGTAGGAAGGTATTGTTGACAGCCAACTAGTGGACTGCCTAACCATTCTTGACTGCTAAGGTGAGAAGGCACTTGACAATTTTGATCTTGACAACTAGACTGAAAATTTTAAAATAATATATGCCCTCTTTCTGAGAATCACCTCTAATCACTAATCTTGCCTTGTATCTCTCAATTGAACCATCATATCTTTGTTTGATTTTATATACCCATTTGTATGGTATGACCTTCTTTCTTGGAGTCAAAGGAACAATGTCCTAAGACTGATTTGCCTCCAAGGTTTGAAATTCTTTAACCATAGTATCCTGCCAGGCAGGATGAGGTGCTGCTTAATAGTAAAACTGAGGTTCATGCATATGAATCTTAGTAGAGGTAACCTTGGATGTCACAGAAAAAGTGGGAATGGCTGTCTAATATTGAAAATAGGCAAGTGTGTTAAATTCTATAGTGGATCTCCTAGGGGGTACAGTAGAAGGAAAAATAGAAAAGGTAGGAGAAGGAGAAGAGGAATAAGGAGCATGAGGAGAAGAAGCTATTGGTGAAGCAGGTTGAAGAACCTGAACAGGTAAATGTGCTGAAGTTATAGCAGTAAGGGAAATGTCTGTAAAATGGAAAAAGCAGGAGGAGGAGATGAAGAATGATAAGGGAAGATATGCTAATGAAAAATGACATCCCTAGAAAATAAGATGGAATGAGATGTAATATTGAGCAACTTACACCCTTTCTTTCCTAAAGGATAACCTAGAAAAATACATGGAGATGCTCTAGGTTGGAATTTATCCCTACCTACCTTCGGCAAGGTAGCAAAGCAAAGACAACCAAAGGTTTTTAGATGATAATATGTAGGAGGATGACCATAAAATTTCTCAAAATGTGACAAGTTGTGTAAAACACTAGACAAAAACATGTTGATCTTGTAGGTGACAGTAAGCACATAATCACCCTAATATCTGATAGGTAGTTTATATTGAAATAAAAGTACTCTTGATATTTTCAATAGATATTTGTATTTCCTCTCAACAACCCCATTTTGTTGAGGAGTGTGGGAAATTATGGTTTGGTAAGAAATCCTAAAATCAGCAAAATAGGATGAGATTTGAGCACTGGAGCCTAGCTCAAATGTATTATCATACCTAATTGTTTTAACTTTAGAGTTAAAATGATTCAGGACCATGGAAACAAAATTTTTGATAATAGAAAAGGCATAACTTTTACGAAAAAGTAAGAGTGTCCAGGTCACTCTTGAAAATCATCAACAATAGTCAAGAAATATCTAAGCCCATTATATGTCCTTGTATGATAAGGATCCCATAGATCAATATGTACAAGTTGAAAGGAGTGAGTGGACTTGATAGTGCTATCAAAGAATGGGAGTCTTTGATGCCTAGATAAGGGACAAAGAGAAAAAAATAAAGGATTGTTTTGAAGACAATTTATCAGAAAGAACTGAAATAGATTTCACTCTATTAAATGGCATATGCCCTAGCGTTTGATGGTAGAAAAGATCTGCTTTATTGATAGAAGAAACATAATTACAAGTAGTTGTACAAGCATTGTAAACACATTTAAGAGATGAAGATATAGATGATATGGTATTTACATATGAAACAGACTGTCCCATAATGAGATCTGGATGAATGATGTACAACCCATTAGCAGCTCTACCAATTTTCAGTAGTCTCTTCAGAGTTAAGGCCTGTATACAACAAGAGATATTGGTAAAGAGGGATGTAAATTGAAATTGGTCAACTAACTGTGGCACATAAATCAAATTAAATTGAAAGGGAGGAACTAAAAGAACACTTGCTAAAATAAGATCACTACACAATTTTAAAGAACCAGTGCAATTGATTTTTACTTTGTAACCATTTGGTAGTGTTACTAAGTAAGGACAAGGTAATTGTTTCTTTATGTGGGGTCATATGGTTGGTAGCTCCAAAATCTAGAATCAAAATATTAACCTTTAATTGAGAAACACAACATAAAGCAATAGAATACACAGCAAAACTACAAAACATACCTGCAAATGCTCCTATAACAGAAGAGGCAATGCTGGGATCCGGAGTTGCAACAGAAATTTGAGACTGTTGGAATAGACTCATGAGATATTGATACTGATATTTACTGAACCCATGAACTGGACTTCCAGGTAGAGCTTTAGGAGATGAAAAAACTCAGTTCTAGGGTCATCAAGCTAAATATAGGCTACAGCTTTCTGCCCTTTGGTAAATTTAAAGTCAGGAGGGAACCCATGCAGCCTATAGCACTTGTCAAAAGAATGACTAGGTTTTCTACAGTTTTTGCACACAATGTTTGACCTTTTATTCTCAAAACTATTTTTTGGAGAGTAAGACTTATTTTTTGAAGTGTTTTGAACAAGAGTGGATTTGACATGAAAGGAAGTTGATTCAGAAAGAAACGGAGATCCTGAAGCTTGAATTTCCCTTTTGACTCTCATCATGTAGTAACATTGAATAGGCTTTACTCAAAGAATGCACATGAATCATCATGAGGATGTTATTTCTAACATTGGAGTATGTTTCATTCAACCAGTAAGAAAATGACTGAGCTTTTGTCCTTCATTATACCGTGGTTCTGCTCCATAGGTACAAGCTGGTCCAAATGAAGCAGTTTTTAACTCATCCCACAATTTTCTTAACCTAGTGCAATAACTAGCAATGTCACTAGAACCATGAGAGACTCCACCAATTTTTCTTTGAATTTGGTAATATCTACTAGCATTAGATTGACCATATCTATACTTTATATCCTTCCAAAGATCTCTTATAGTATCAGGGTGAAGTACACTGTCAGCAATATCCCTAGACACTAAATTACTTCATCATGCAAAGATCATGTCATTGCATTTTAGCTAGTGATCATACAAAGGAGAGCCAGGAGATGGCTGAGTGATTCTCCCATTAACGATCCCAGCCTTGTTCTTAGCAGATAAAGCAATAAGAACATTCTTTCTCCAAAATACATACCCATTACCAAAGAAAAGGACATTTACTAGTGTAACTCCCGAATTGTCTGATGCATGCACATACAATGAATGAGAAGGATCAAGTGAGGTATTAGGGGGAATTGCAGTAGAGTAGGTGATGAGGTAGGAGTCGAGTCTGGGACCATGCGTGCAATTCAAAGTTGAAAATAGATATTGAAACTATTTGACATATGTAGTAAAGTCTCAAACCTAATGTTTCATATCAAGTACACAGAAGATCAAACACATATATGAACAATTTTCAAAATTAGGGAACAAACTTGAACAATCTATCAATTACTGTGAGGAATCGAAGAGATGTTACCGGAATTCCTTAATTGAACTCAAGGAAAGTGAAACCTGATCTTGCAGAGGCAAAATTTGCAGAAAACCCCAAACATTGTCTGAACCGTCGAAATCGTCGGGAAAGATCGTGATTGACGAAACCAAAGAAACTAAACTGATGAAATGATGAAGAGCTTTGTGGACAACTCAGATCAATGCTCTGATACCATACTAATCTATGAAATCAACAAGGAATTTGAGAATTAGATCAAGTAAAAACCCCAAATCGCCTAAGTCGGTGAGAGAGAAGAACTGAGAGACGACAGAGTAAATAGAAATTGATCCACTAATTAAAAATAGAGTCAACTAACTCTATTTATATGTACAAATGAATGTGGCTAAAATTGAAACTATCCGGACAAGGGTCGGTTCTCTGAGATGCAAAAATGAAAGATGGCCCAATAAAGAAAGGCGCAACACTTAGTAAAACCAGGATCAGGACTTGGTATTAAGGCTCTATCAGGATATAACAAAACCAAGGGAATGGATGGCTGTATACTTGCATGTTAAAAAAATAGAGTAGTGTGAAGGATATAAAATATAACGTTAAATTGTGAGTATCAGATTGTAACTCTTGTCCCACCATATTGATCATATGAGAATATTAATTCTCCTGTGTGTTTTTAATAGATCTAAAAAAATATATGCTAAGTGTAACAAGCATTCTAATGTTCAAACTCAATATGTTCAGTTAAAAGACTCAACAAAAAATTCTTGTATATCGTTCAAAAAAAATATAACAAATTTTCAGTTTGAAAAATAATCAAGAAAAGAAAATAGTAACAAATGTAATATTTGATTTCAGTAAACGATAATGATTATAATCTCTAGAATATCTCAAATTTAAAAAGATGCATTCCTAATATTCTTCTCCTAATTAACATCAATCAAAGGCTTAAGAGTTTGATCTTGAACCTGATGGACTTCGAATTTGATTCAAGAGCATGGTATTGAATTTATTGTGCATCGTTAATATGATGATCACCTGAACTAAAATTTGAGATTTGGCTATTATGAATGGAAGATTCAAGACCGCCAGCCTGGAATCTTAATTTGTACTTCATCTTCAGATTTGATCATGTTAGAAGATCTCACATTTAGAGGGAGACTTTGAATGCTTCATTGCTTGACATATGGTAGGATTTTATGAGCCACTTCATTTGACTTGGCGCCACGTAATTTAGTATATGGCATTGGGCGGGGCTTTAGAATGAACTCGTAGCCATTTGGACCTTAGGCTAATGAACAAGCTCATCTTTTAGAAGAAAATTTAATAGCCGAGATAAAGTATGACTTTTAATTTAAATGGATGTGAGACTTAAATAATTTATCTTGATTTGGGTTTGACATTTCTTGAATTTAGAAATTATTGAAGTTTAATATGGACTTTAATCTCATAAAATTCATATGTCTACAAAGAATCCAACCAAACTTATACTTACTAGCTACATGTTTATCATTTTCTATAATATGCTAAAAAAGAATTTTTTTTTTCTAGTTATATACACTAACGATGTAATTTTTTATATTGCTAGTATAGTTTAATTCATAATATCAAGTTAGTTATTACTTTTATTAGGTTAATAATCTAAAAACAGGTCTCTCTAGCCTAGGGCTTGCATCGCACGTTAAGTTAAAATACGCAGATGGTGGTAGCCATGGACAGAGGGCGAAGGAGACCGAAGAAACATGCAATAGTAATAGTGGGAAGCCCGGTAAGTGCTACAGCAATAGCAGAAACCCTAGAAAATGGAGGTGAACAAAGAATTGCAAGACCAATAGCGACTCCATTCCCACGTCTTTCACCCTTGGCGTCGGCAGTTAAATTGGCCACTGGGATGAAGAAATTAAACCTCAGTGGAGATCCAAAGACACAATTGAATGGAAATTAAAGACCAAAAGGAAGCACAAGCTCTAACGTTCCAATGACTAAAGACCCAACACAGGGGAACTCTAAAGCGACACTAAAGCAACATATTTCAGAACCTACTTGGACTGGGCTGCTCACTCGCAATCGCGTTGTAACTAATGGTATGTCTCTAGATTAGGTACCCTTGAAATTGATATAAGGACTTGTAATTGTAAAGCTTGACAAAGAAGAAATGGAAAATGAAGTCAATAAATGGAAGTCGGCATTAATAATTTGTGCGATCGGAGAAACACCCGATATAACTATATGAAAAAGTATGTGAAGCATAATTGGAACACTGTTGCAGAACTTGAAATCTATTATCATGGGGAGGGATACTATGTTGTTAAATTTCAAAGAATAACATATTTGAATGAAATTCTATTTGCGGGACCTTATAGTATTAACAACAAACCTCTAATCTTAAAGTAATGGATGTTAGATATTGACTTAAATGCATAATTCCTCACAAAGCTACCTTTATAGTTTAAGTTCCCAAATCTGCCCATGAGCTGTTGGAGTAGGGCCTCACTGATTAGCATAAAAAGTGTTATTAGTGTCCTAAATATACAGATAAGTGAACGACAAAGCAGACAAGAATATCATTTGCCAAAATGCTCATAGAAGTTAATGTCACCAAGCCTCTGCCATCTGAAATAACAGTGGATCCTTCAGGAAAAACATTCCAGCAGACAATGCTTTTTGATAGAAACCTGAATACTGTAAAGATTGCTTAATGATTGGGCATAATTTTGCTACAAAAAGGTTGCGTGAATTGAAGGAGGAACCAAAGCAAGCTGACCCAACAAAAAAGAGGAAAGGACATCAAAAATTGGTTCCAACTTGGGTGCCAAAGGTTGATAATCGTATGCAAGCTACTTCTGATGGTGATCAGCAGGGGACTAACTATGCAGCTGTCACCAAACAGGTTCAGCAGCCAGAAGAGATAGTGAAAAATAAAGAGATAGACCCACAAGCCAAGGAGAAATAATTATTTAAAGGGAAGGCAACTAAGGAAATAAATGGCAGACTTATAAATCAAATAGTGGAAGTTGCTATACTAGTGAGGAATGAGTTTGAAATCTTATAACAAGATGATGTTGTAGTGGAAAGCCTACCCCCTTCTGATTTAGGAGGGAGATTCATATGCCATCAATAATGACCTGGTTAGCATGGAATGTGATAGAGTTAAATAAAAGGTATAAACAAAAAGAAATAGCTACATATCTTAGAGAGAATAAAGTAAAGTTAGTGGGATTAGTGAAAACAAGAGTAAAGGAACATAATGTAGACAACATTAGCAACAAAATAACTCCTGGATGGGGATTTGAAGCTAACTATACACATTCAGTTAATGGAAGAATCTAGATCCTTTGGGATAGTAATATATACCATATTAAGATTATACAACAGGCATCACAACTTCTATATTGTAATGTGGTTATCAGGAATCAAGTCATTGTTTGTGATATGACAGTGGTGTATGGTCACAATACACTAGAGTAGAGGAAGGAATTATGGCAACAACTTATAAGAATCTCACAGAATATTTACAAACCTTGGCTTATCTGGGAAGATTTTAATTCCATATTATGTCCACATGATAGACTACATGGTACAATAGTAACTCGTATGGAGATCAGAGATTTTGCTGAATGTGTTCAAAACTTAATACTAAATGAATTACCATGGAAGGTGATTACTATACTTGGATAGATAAACAGCAAGGGGGAGATAGAATCTGGAGTAGAATTGACAGAACTATGAGGAATGCAGACTAATGATGCAATTTGGACACCTCACTACTGTGTACAAGCTACAACATATCTCATATCATAGTCCTATGCTGATAGCTACTCCTGAGGGAGCCAAGGATCAAACCACCATTTAAATTCTTCAATATTTGGTCAACACACACGAGAACTCTCTTAAGCTAGTGGAGGAATATTAGACACAAAGCTTGCACCTAGATAAAATAAGAAACATCCGGCTAAAATAGAAAGACCTTAGGGGAAAATTGAAGATTCTAAATATAACTGAATTCAAGGGTGTTATAATGATAATTAAACAAGCAAGAGATGACCTATAAGAGATCCAGACCAAGATGAATATGCAATATACAGATGCACTTGCCTCATAAAAAAAGAGCATAATTTTTCAACTTGAAAAGTAGTCCATGGTTGAAGAAAGTGTTATGCAACAAAAGGCTATGGCAATGTAGATAAAGCTTGGAGACTCTAACACTAGCTATTTCTCAATTGTTACGAGAGATAGGAAATTTAAAAAAAATAAATCACAGAGACTAACACTTAATATGGAAGGAGGCTGGTTGAAACAACAAAAATAAAGGAGGAAATTATTCAGTTCTATCAGTCACTCATGGGCACAACATTACCCAGTATGACAACAGTAAGTAGAAAGACCAAGAGAAGAGGAAAAACCCTGAACCATGCCCAGCAGCTCAATTTATGTGAAACAATAACAGAGAAGGAAATCTATAAAGGATTATTCTCCATAGGATATGACAAACACCATGTATATAATGCAATATTTTATATATATATAAAAACATCGCCAATCATTAAGCATGAAGTCATAAAAGCAGTAAAAGAGTTCTTCACAATCGGTATCCTATTTAGAGGTATCAATTATACAACAGTTAGTTTGATTCCAAAGGTAATCAACCTTACTACAATTAAAGATTATAGATCCATTGCATGTTGTATTGTTCTCTATAAAATCATAGCTAAAATCTTGGCAGGAAGAATACAGAAGGTTATTGCTAGCATCATCATAGAAAATCAAGTTGGATTCATTCTTGGAAGAAAGGTTGTAGACGATGCGATCTTGGCATATGAATTAGTTAAGGCATAAACAAGAAAATATATCTCACCTAGATGTATAATCAGGGTGGATATTCAAAAAGTCTATGACAAAGTGTGTTGGAGGTTTTTAAATGAGATGCTGGAAGAGTTGCAATTTCCTCCAAAATTTATTTAGATAGGTGATGGAATATGTTTCAACACTCAACAACTCTATAGTAATCAATGGAGAGCCAACCAAACCATTTGATGC
Source organism: Nicotiana glauca (assembly GCA_026770625.1). Lineage (NCBI taxonomy): Eukaryota > Viridiplantae > Streptophyta > Magnoliopsida > Solanales > Solanaceae > Nicotiana > Nicotiana glauca. The sequence goes on along the minus strand of MU726983.1, from coordinate 121,083 downwards.
TACAAGAGACTCGGACAAGGGACCCAATGTCATCCTTTCTGTTTGTTATATTCATGGAGTAATTAAACAGAAACCTTAATGAGTTGAGGGATGAGAAGCAATTTAAATATCATCCTAAGTGCTCAAAAATGAATATCACTCACTTCAGTTTTGTAGATGACTTGCTAATATTTGCCAAGTGAGATATAACTTCTGTAGGTCTACTGCACAAAAAAGTTTGGCAATGTGATGACCAAAAGGTCATCACTTGATTTATGAATAAATTCTGTATTCTGAGGCCTTAGAATCCTCTTTTTTTCTCACCTCAATTTACGTGCACGGTCCGAGCGTATATCCAGAACGCTTTTATGTAGAAATATGATAAAAATATTAATTTAGCCGTTAAAATTAAATTTAAGTTGACTTCGGTCAATATTTTGGGTAAACGGATCTTGACCTGTGAATTGACGGCCCCGAAGGGTTTGTAGGAAAATATGACACTTGGGCGTATGCCCGAAATCGAATTCCGAGGTCCCAAACCCGAGAAATAAATTTTTGAAAGAAATTGTTAAACTGAAAATATAGGAGTTTTTGGAAATTTGATTATATTTAAAATTTATGGTATCGGGACCGTATTTTAATTTCGGAGCCCGGTACAGGTTCAATATGACATTTAAGATGCGTTTGTGAAATTTGGTAAGAAATGGAAGTCGTTTGATATGATTCGGACCCCTAGTTATGAAATTTGATACTTTGAAAGTTTTGAGATTTTTCTTAGATTTCTATGCTAAATTCATTGTTTAAGATGTTATTTTGGCGATTTGATCACACAAGTAAATTTGTAGGATGCTTTTGAGGCTGTGTTCATGTTGGTTTAGAGCCCCGAGGACTCGGGTGAGTTTGGAATAGGCGTCAGAGTATTTTTGAACTTAGAAAATCTTGTGTTTTTGCTGTTTGCTGGTATCCAGGTTTTTGTGCTATGTGATCACATAGGTAGGTTCACGATCACATAGTGTAGTCTCAGGGAGCCCTATTTTGTGCTATGCGATCGCATAGCATCTTCCGCGATTGCATAGAGTTAATTCTGGGGGGTCACAATTTGTTCTCTACGAACACAAGACTTTTCACGCTATCGCATTGAGTTAACTAGGCCTGGGGGAAGGGAAACCTATTTTCCTCTATGCGATCGCACTCCCTGCCCCGCAATCGCAATGCTCATCCCCCTTACCCTATGCGAATGCATTCAATTATGTGCGAACGCATAGGTTACCCATCCAATGATATAAATACTCTTTTAAAAAATGGGCAGGCCTTCTTCTTCACCATATTTTCGAGGTTTACTGCCCTAAGAACGATTTTCTTCAACAATTATCATCCCCAAGTCATAGGTAATCAATTCTAAACTTTGTTCTTTCAATTCCTTACTATTTTTGATCACTTTTAAATCAAAAATCAAGGGTTTTCATGGTAGAAATTAGGAATTTGGGTAGAGGTAGGGCTTTTTGAATAATTAAAATTTAGACCTTGTTTTGGGATCGGATTTCAAAACTAATTGCATATTCGGGCTCGTGGGTGAATGGGTGATTGGGTTTTGGTCCGAACCTCAAGTTTTGACCAAGCAAGACCGGGGGAATTTTTGACTTTTTGGAGAAAATGATAGAAAACCTATAATTAATCATTGGATATGAATTCTTTAGCATTTATTGATGTTTTTAAATCAATTTGGACTAGATACGAGTAATTTGGAGGCGAATTCTAAAGGAAAACTGGTGGTTGAGGTTTGAGTTGCCCGTGGAAGTTTGAGGTAAATGTTTGGTCTAACCTTAGCTTGAGGGATTAGGAGTTGTGTCTTATTTGCTATGTGTTAACTGTGGAGTACGACGTATAGGCATGGTGACGAGTATCTATAGGTCGGTGTCAAGAATGCCCTTAAGTCTTGTATTGTAATTGTTATAACTCCGTTGTCGTTTATTCATGCTTCATATGAGGATTATATTATTGTTCACTTGCCGAGATATTGTTGTTATATTGTTCCCTTGCCGGGATGTTGTTATATTATTGGTCCCTTGTCGGGATATTATTGTTATATTATTGTTCCCTTGTCGGGATGTTCTTGTTATATTATTGTTCCCTCACTGGGATTCTTTTATGATTGGTTTTGTTAAATGAAATGAGAGCGAGTTGCACGCCTGCAACGATAATATATGAAATGGGAGCGGGTTGCACGCATGCAACGGTAATGTGTGAAATGGGAACGGGTTGAACGCCTGCAACGGTAATATATAAAATGGAAGTGGGTTTCACACCCGCAACGGTAATATATGAAATGGGAGAGGGTTGCACGCCTCCAATGGTACTATATGAAATGGGAGCGGGTTGCACGCCTACAATGGTAATATATAAATTGGAGCGGGTTGCACGCCTGCAACGGTATTTATTCATGCTTCATATGAGGATTATATTATTGTTCCCTTGCCGAGATATTGTTGTTATATTGTTCCCTTGCCGGGATGTTGTTATATTATTGTTCTCTTGTCGAGATATTGTTGTTATATTATTGTTCCCTTGTCGGGATGTTCTTATTATATTATTGTTCCCTCACTGGGATTCTTTTATGATTGGTGTTGATAAATGAAATGAGAGCGGGTTGCACGCCTGCAACGATAATATATGAAATGAGAGCGGGTTGCACGCATGCAATGGTAATATGTGAAATAGGAATGGGTTGAACGCCTACAACGGTAATATATAAAATGGAAGCGGGTTGCACGCCCGAAATGGTAATATATGAAATGGGAGCGGGTTGCACGCCTCCAATGGTACTATATGAAATGGGAGCGGGTTGCACACCTACAACGGTAATATATGAAATGGGAGCGGGTTACACGCCTGCAACGGTATTATATGAAATGGGAGCGGGTTGTACGCCTGTAACGGCATTACATGTGTTCTTGTTTCTTATTTCCTTATATTTTTTGTTGGTAATTGATTTATGACGTTCCTTACATTTCCCTACTGTTATTCTGTTGTTGTCTGTTACTCCCCGCAACATGTTTCCCTCGCCCAACTTTAGCTGTAATTATCTGCTTCTATTTTCGATGTATATGATTTAACTGTACAGGTTTATTTGGTAGTCTGGTCCTAGCCTCGTCACTACTTCGTCGAGGTTAGGCTAGACACTTATTATCAAATGGGGTTGGTTGTGCTGATATTACACTTTGTACTGTATGCAGATATTGATACCAGAGCGTTTGAACTACATTGAGGGTGCTGTCTTCAGTCCATTCAGGTGACCCGAGGTAGTCCTGCAGACGTCTGCAGGCCTTGGCGTCTCCTCCTATCTTTTCTCTTTCTATTTTTACTTAGTCAGATACGAACTTATATATTTCCATTCAGACCTTATTTGTAGTATTATTAGATAGTCCGTGACTTGTGACACCAAATTTTGGGTAGTATTATACTTCAGATTATATAGTAGAGTTTGGTTGAATGATTAAGTTTTCGTCTTTCGCATTTCTGGTTATTTAGTTTATTTCGCTGCTTAAATCACTTATTACTTTGAATTATTGAACATGCTTAATGAAAAGAGTAATGAATTTATAATACTCGGCTTGCCTAGATTTCACAAGTAAGTGCCATCACAACTCACGAGGATGGGAAATCCGGGTCGTGATAAGTTGGTATCAGAGCTCTAGGTTACGTAGGTCTCACAATTCAGGGACAAGCTTAGTAGAGTCTGAGGGATCAGTACAGAGACGTCTGTATTTATCCTCTAGAGGCTACAGAGTTAGGAAAAACTTCACATCTATCCTCTCCTGTCATGCGATTTTGTTCACTCAATGCTAAATTGAAACCTTTACTCTTGTCCTTTCGCGAATGGCGGGGTCACATATTGCTTCTTCAACCAAACAGTAGCACAGAGTGGTGATAGATCAGCTACGTCTTCAGAGGATTTGTGGAGGTTGGATAGGTTTCACCAAGCTCTTTACTACCACTTTCAATGGTGCATCTTCTAAGGATCCTTAGGATTATTTAGATAGCTGTCATGAGGTTCTCGGGAACATGGAGATAGCGAAGACCAATGGGGTTGACCTTGCTACTCTTCGCTTATCTGGATCTGCTAAGACTTGGTGGAGAGATTATTGTTTGGCTAGACTAGTTGGGTTACCAGCTTTGACTTGTGATCAGTTTTCTCAGCTATTTCTGGAGAAGTTTCTTCCTATCAATCAGAGAGGGATCTATCGGAGGCTGTTTGAGCATCTCTAGCAGGGTTCTATGATGGTTACTCAGTATGAGACTAGATTTATTGACTTGGCCTGTCATGATCTTCTTATACTCCCTACTGAGAGAGAGAGAGAGAGTGAGGAGGTTCATTGAGGGACTCATTCAACCTATTTGACTTCAGATGGCTAAGGAGACGGGAAGTGAGATTTCTTTTCAGAAGGTGACCAATATGGCCAGGAGAGTTGAGATAATCTATCGTAGGGAGGTGGTCATGGGTCTAATAAGAGGCATTGTCAGTCAGGCAGATTCAGTGGCGCCTCATTTGGAGGCAAGGATTCGTATGGTAGAGGCCATCCTCCTAGGCCTTTTCAGTCAACACTTCAGGTTTCTCACGACGTTTTAGGTGGTCGTGGTTTTCATATACAATATCTGATTTGCAGTCCTACAGTGCACCACCAGCTCCTATAAATTCACTACCACTCCAGAGTTTTGGGGGTGGACATTCAGGTCGTCAAGGTCAGTAGTCTCAACAGCCGAGGGCTTATTATGCTTGTGGTGATATGGGTCACATTGCTAGATTTTTTCCTCGAGCACCGAGCAGTTCTCAGCACCAGGGTTCTCGTGCCATAGTTCAGGCACCGAGTGTTACACCGCTCGCCCAGCTAGCTAGAGGTGGAGGTAGAGGTGTTAGAGGTGGAGCTCAGGCCGCTAAAGGTAAAGGCCAGCCAGCAATAGGCCGTCCCAGAGATATAGTACTGAGTGGTGGGGTCCAACCCTGATGTTATGGTATTCCAGCCAGACCTGAGGCTGAGGCATTCGATGTAGTTATCATAGTAATTCTTTGAGTGCTCCTGTATATCTGTCTACACCGGTGGGTAATTCTATTATGGTAGATCGTGTTCATCGTTCGTGTATAGTTGTGATTGGGGGTCTGGAGACTCGAGTAGATTTGTTACTTCTGGACATGGTTGATTTTGATATCATATTGGGGATGGATATCCCCTGGTTATCACCTTACCACACTATCTTGGACTGTCATGCCAAGATTGTGACCATAGACTTGCCCGATTTACATCGTTTAGAGTGGAAAGGGACTCCCGGTCATTCTACCCGTAGTGTTATCTCATATATGAAGGCTCAACGTATGGTTGAGAAGGGGTGTTTGGCCTATTTGGAATATGTTTGTGATTCTAGTACCGAGGTTCCTTCAATTGATTATCTGCCTATTTTTCGTAAGTTTCCTGAGGTATTTCCTTCCAACCTGCCTGGTATGCCACTCGATAGGGATATAGACTTTCGCATTGATTTGGCTCCAAGCACTCAGCCCATTTCTATTCCGTCGTATCGTATGGCCCCGCCTGAGTTGAAAGAGTTGAAGGAGCAGTTGCAAGACTTGCTTGAAAAAGGCTTCATTAGACCTAGTGTCTCGCCTTGGGGTGTGTCGGTGTTGTTTTTTTAATAAGTAAGACAGATCGATGAGAATGTATATAGATTGCCGGCAATTGAACAAGGTTACAATCAAGAATAAGTATACATTGACAAGGATTGATGATTTGTTTGATTAGCTTCAGGGTGCAAAGGTATTTTCGAAGATTGAGTTGAGATCTGGCTATCATCAGTTGAGGATTAGGGCATCCGATGTCCCTAAGACAGCTTTCCGCACTCGGTACGGGCATTATGAGTTCTTGGTGATGTCATTTGGGTTGACAAATGCCCCAGCAGCTTTTATGGATTTGATGAACCGAGTGTTTAGGCCTTACTTAAATTCATTCGTGATAGTCTTCATTGATGATATTTTGATAAAATCCCGCTATCGGGAGGAGCATGAGCAACATCTGAGAGTGGTCATCCTGACTTTGAGGGACAGTCAGTTGTATGCCAAGTTTTCGAAGTGTGAGTTCTGGTTGACTTCAGTTGCATTCTTGGGTCATGTTGTATCAGTAGAGGGTATTCAAGTAGATCCGAAGAAGATAGAGACAGTCAAGAACTGGCCTAGGTTAGCATCAACTATAGAGATCCGGAGTTTCTTGGGTTTGGCAGGCTATTATCGTGGTTTGTGGAAGGGTTTTTGTCTATTGCAGCCCCGATGACCAAGTTGACCTAGAAGGGTACCCCGTTCAGGTGGTCGGACGAGTGTCAGGCGAGGTTTCAGAAACTCAAGACAGCTTTGACTACGGCATCAGTGTTGGTTTTGCCCACAGGTTTAGGGCCATATACAGTTTATTGTGATGCATCTCGTGTTGGACTTGGTGTGATGTTGATGCAGGATGGAAAGGTCGTTGCTTATACTTCACGTCAGTTGAAGATTAATGAGAATAACTATCCGGTCAATGATTTGGAGTTAGAAGCCATTATTCACACGTTGAAGATTTGGAGGCACTATCTGTATGGTGTGGCATGTGAGGTGTTCATGGATCACAAGAGTTTGCAATACTTGTTCAAGCAAAAGGGGTTGAATTTGAGGCAGAGGAGGTGGATAGAGCTATTGAAAGACTATAATATCACCATCTTATTATGAGCACGTGATTTTTGCCCTATATGAATACTCCCATAAAATATCAGAAAATAATTTTTCCCAATTTTTGCAATTTTATAGTATTTTTATAGAATTTTATTAATTATTTGCATTTTTGTGCATATTTAATTTCCATTAAAAATCAAAACAAATATCAAAAATATCATGTATTGCATTTAGATTTTGTGTTTATATTTTAGGATTAATTAATTAATTAGTCGCTTTATTAAAAATGAAAATTACAAAAAATGGCTCATTTTTACATTCTTAGCTTTTAATTTTGGATTATTGAGTTTTCTCTTTCAATTTAGGATCAACTAATTTTTATAAACGTTATAGTTAGATAATTAGCTTAATTTTATAATTTGAATAAATTTAGGAGTTTTAGTTTAGGTTTTTAATTAATTAAAGAAAGAAAAGAAAATTAAAAAAAAAGCTGGTTTTAATTTGAATTTGGCCAAACCATTTTAAAAGCCCAAATTTTTCCCCAACCTAGCCTAAACTGAGTTGACCCAACACCCAATACCCAATATCCAATCCTAAGACCTAGACCTATAAAGTTAGACCTAGAGTAACGCCTAAAGAGGGGACAGAAGAAAATAACGCTTGAAAAAGAGAAAGGTTGCGCAGCTTTACACAGACCCTTCCCCCTCGAGCGAGATTCTTCTGGACAAAGCAAAAACCAAAAGCTAACAGACAGAGGATCCTCCCTCCCACCGATCCGTCTTCTTTTGAGAACAACAAAGCCATGTCCATAGTTTTTGGTTGAAGAAAAACCAGCAGCCCTTAAGAAAAGCTTGAGCAGCCATGAATAAGTGACCTTAGGAAGCCATTTCCGTTCTCCCCACAGCAGCCAACAACTGTTACACCCAAACACACTCCACCCATCGTCCACCCTCTTCATCACGACAACACCCAACCCCTCTATTATCACCCTCACCTCAACATCACCTGAAACACGCCGGACACGATGACCAGGCGTGATAAATGGCCACAGAGGCGGTTCATCTACTCAAAACTCTTACAACTCAGCAGGTTTTCAGTCCCTTTGACGAACCTTCAGTCCTAGTAGCTATTGAGTATTGTCAAGGTTCCGGCGAGTCCCGTTTGAACATTGATCATTTCTATTGGTTTTTGGCCAAAGCCCGATCGAGGTTGTCGCGTCGAGGTCTCCGGTGTCGGTTCTGTTGCCGGGAGGGTATGTGTCGTTGGTCAGTCTTTTGCCTTTGTGTCGTGTTCAGAAATATTACTCTTCATGTTTGATGAATCGTTTGGTTAATGTTCTTGTTTGGATTGCATTTAGCAGCTTCTGAAATTCCGTTTAAATTTTTGCCATTTTGTATAATGTTACGTTCTATTTGAGTCGTATTTCCTAGTAAAGCCATGTTTGAATGAGTTTGAGTGCATAATTTCTGGATTATAGAGGTGCTAATTGGATTGAAAATAGTTTTACCTCAACGTACATAGCATTAACATGGTTGGATATTTGTAGTATATGCAGGAGATTTAGTTTGGTAAATAAGATGAGGGAATTCTTCCGGCCAATAATTGTTGTTTTGCTGTTCAGAGCTAACCGGAGAAAACTGCTTGCTATAGGCACTATTCTAACAGTGTTTCAGTTACATATGAATATACTTAGTTCACTAAGTTGAATGCTTTTCCTTTAAAATTGGAATCGAGGCGTGCCATGCCGAGCAAAACCTCAAAGTGCGTGGCCCTCTCTTAATTACTATTTTTATCCTTAGAACTCGAGGCGTACCATTTAGTAAATGTCATGGACCTCGCAAAGTTGCAAACGCAAAATTACTGTAGGCGCGTTAGTTTAATAATATTACTTTCTTAAATTCGGGCGCTCATTTATGTGACCCAAATCCAAATCTCAACGATGTTAAAATATGTCAAAAACACAGGTGCATTTATGTGACGTGGTTCGAGATGTATTTTAATAACGTTGCAACCTTCTTTAATTAATTAAATAATAGCGGTTAAAATTAAAAATTTGCACATAGGTTCATAATTATTTAAAATCAGATAATTAAGCCGAATATAATAGTTAAGCGACCGTGCTAGAACCACGAAACTCGGGAATGCCTAACACCTTCTCCCGGGTTAACAGAATTCCTTACCCAGATTTCTGGTTCGCGGACTGTTAAACAGAGTCAATCTTTTCCTCCATTCGGGATTTAACCGGTGACTTGGGACACCATACATCTCCCAAGTGGCGACTCTGAATCTTTAATAATAAATCCTGTTTCGATTGTCCTTTAATTGGAAAAACTCCTTTATATCCTTGTGGGTGTAGGTAAAAAGGAGGTGTGATAGCTCTGCCGACTCTGCTGGGGACATGAACCTAAAATGTGACGACCCTATCCGTCGTCTCATGTGTTACCGCCCCGTTTTCCCATTTATTGCTTCTTCGTGTTTCGTTATCGACATTTGATAAGTTAGAGTTGAATTGGGTTGGTTTTGGTAGAAAATGAGACACTTAGTCTCCTTAAGGAAGGCTTATATTGGAAAAGTCAACCGAATGTTGACTATTGAGTTAGAGGGCTTGGATATGATTTCCGGTGATTCGGTTAGCTTCGGGGGATGATTTGTGACTTAGGAGTGAGATTGGAATTGATTTTGGAGGTCCGGTGTAGAATTAGGCTTGAATTGGCGAAGTTAGTATTTTGGCGAATTCCGGTTGGTAGGTGAGATTTTGATCCGGGGCTCGGAATGGAATTCTGAGAGTTGCAATAGCTTTGTTAGGTGATTTTGGATATGTGTGCAAAATTTCAGATGATTCGGAGGTGATTTGGTTGGGTTTTTGATCGATTGTGAGTTTCGGAAGAGTTTGAAGAACTTAGGCTTGAAATTGAGGAGAAATGAGGATTTTTGCGTTGTTGGATGTGTTTTTAAGATTGGAACAAGTTTGAATAGGGTATTGGATTATGTATGTGCTTTTGGTTGAGGTTCCGGGGGCCTCGGGGAGAGTTCGGGTGGTTAAACGGAGAGTTTTTGAAGTTTGTTGCATGTTGATATTGCTGGCATCTGTTGGTTTCGCACCTGCGGTTATGGGACCGTAGGTGCGGTCTCGCAGAAGCGATCTGGCCCTCGCAGAGGCGGAATTATGGGACCTTGTCTGAGTCCGCACGAGCGGAAGATTTGGCCGCATAGGCGGTCCCGCTGAAGCGAATTAGGGACCGCAAAAGCGGTGGGTGCCTTAAGTGAAAAGTCTGCAGAAGCGGACGTGGACCGCATATGCGGAAGTCGCAGAAGCGATAATATATCCACAGAAGCAGAATGACTGGCAGTTAAGTGAAATTAATCTTCTTCGCGAATTTTTGAAAGAACAACATTTTGGACTCCGAACTTTGAGAACTTTGAGGCGATTTTGAAGAGGGTTTCGAGGGCTTTAATCAGGTATGGACTCTTGGACTTAGAATTCGATTTTATGGTGTATAAACATGGAATTAGACTGAATAATCAAGGAATCAAAGGTCAAAAATGGTGGTTTAGGGCTTGAACTTAAGAGAGTTTAAAGTAGGGATTTGAGGGGTCAAATGGACGCCGATTTTGGTAAATTTGATATGTATGGACTCGTGGCGAGACGTGAAATCCGGTGATGTGAATTTTATAATTTTTCAAGAAGTGGGACCGGGGCTCGGGTTTTGCCAACTTCATGATTTTTGATGCTTTTCGAGTCTTTTCGATTGGGTTATATTCCCTTAACCTATTGTAATGTATTCCTTGTGGTTTTAATCAGATTTGACGCATGAGGAGGTCAATTCGAGAGGAAAAGGCATAGCGAGCTAGATTTTGAGCTGACTTGAGGTGAGTAATTGGTGTAAATGATGAACTGAGGGTTTGAAACCCCGGAATTTCACATCGTACCGCTATATTGGGGCGAGGCACGCGCTCTATGACGAGTGCGGGGTTGTTTGGTTATTGGGGATTATGACTTGGTCCGTCCCGGTGATGTGTTACTGTGTTTTCTACTAGAACTTGTTGGAAATCATTGTTACCTGGTTTGACTGTTGAACTTGGGCTTCGTGCCAGTTATTTGAATCCTTCAGGGATTGATTTCACTGATTTTCGTATACTTTGCATATTGTTTAACCTCATCCCAAGGTTTTAAGTACTATTTTGCAAACTCAGCCCCTTTTTCTAAACTTGAAAACTCAAATGATATTTAAATGATATTTTGGACTGTGAATTACTGATTTAAAAGTGCCCGAAGGGCTTATAGTGATTTCTGGATTTATGGATGGCTCGGGTTGTACGCCGCAGCAGTGATATATGATATTGAGGCCGAGGGCCTGGTTGGTGCCACGATATGGCTTGTTTATTGTGCTTGGATTGTAGGATCCCCTCCGGAGTCTGTACACACCCCCAGTGAGCGCCGTCGACGTAAAACATATGGTTGGATCGGATTGCACGCTGCAGTGGGTACCTGAGTGTACCGGTATTTGCATTGCATTACATTTTTGCGTTATTTCTTACCTGTTACCTGTCATGGTTCTTTCTGTACTGTTACCTCATGGACTTGTCGGTTTTACTGTTAAAGTTTTGGTACTGCCTGTTATAGTTGCATTGTGTTTTTCAGTGATTTCTTATCTTCAGCTGTTATTTATGCTTATTACTCACTGAGTCGGAGTACTCACTTTACTCCCTGCACCTTGTGTGCAGATCTAGGTGCATCTCAGGCTGAGGGAGGACCTGTCTAGCTGAGCAGCATTTCACCGGGAGCATTGAGGTAGCTGCATGGCGTTCGCAGCCTTGATCCTTCCCTCATATCCCATTGAGGTAGCTGCATGGCGTTCGCAGCCTTGATCCTTCCCTCATATCCCTATCTTTCATTACTCAGTTTGTCTTAGACAATCTTGTTATAGGATGACACTCTGTATTAGAGGCTCGTGATCCTGACACCGGATCCTGTTTTGGGTTTATGTTCCCGCATTTTGTTAGATTTCAGTACATTACTCCGTATTTATGGATTTTTGATAAAATGGTTTAGTAATTTAATATCTGCGTTTGAATTCTTGAACAACCATAAGTTAGGGTTATTGTTGAATGGTCGGGCTTGCCTAACAATGTGTTGGGTGCCATCACGACCAGGGTTTGGGTCGTGACAAGTTGGTATCAGAGCCTAGGTTACTTGGTCTCACGAATCATGAGTCATTTTAGTAGAGTCTCGCGGATCGGTACGAAGACGTCTGTATTTATCCTCGAGAGGATGCAGAACCTTTAGGAAAACTTCATATTCTTGAAATTCTTATCGTGCAACTTTGTTGATCCGAGAGCTAAACTTTTGTATTCTATTCTCTCGCAGATGGTGAGAACCCGTGCTACCGGACGTGGCGGACAACCACCGGTACCACCCACTAGAGGTCGTGGTCGTGGTCGAGGTAGACCAACGAGGGCAGCACTTGTAGATCTACCAGCTGCCCCGGTTCAGGACCAGCCTCCAGCTGTAGATGCTCCAGCAGCACCTGTGCAGGCACCAGCAGTGCCCATTGTGATTCCTGGCCTCCAGGAGGCCTTGGCTCAGATATTATCCGTTTGCACTGGCTTGGCTCATGCAGTCTCAGCCACTACTGCAGCAGCTACCTCACAGACCGGATGAGGTTATCAGACCCCTGCTGCTCGCACACCTGAGCAGGTTGTTCAGGGATTGCAGACACCGGGAGCAGCCCCAGCTCAGCCGGTAGCTCTAGTTGCACCAGCTGCCCCAGTTGCACCAGCTCCAGACTATGTGGTTCCAGCCATGCCAGATGATGAGCAGCGTCGTCTTGAGAGGTTCGGTAGGCTCCAGCTTCCGGTGTTCAGTGGTGCTGAGGACGAGGATGCCCAGGGTTTTCTTGACAAGTTTCAACGTATGCTTCGCACCACAGGGATTCTAGAGTCGAGTGAAGTGTCTTTTACCACTTTCCAGTTCTCAAGGGCTGCATTTACATGGTGGGAGGATTTTGAGAGGCGTAGGCCTGTTGGTGAAGCACCCCTTACATTACAGCAGTTCTCCACTCTCTTTCTGGAGAAGTATGTACCGCAGTCTCGTAGGGAGGAGTTGCGTCGTCAGTTTGAGTGGTTGACCTAGGGGGACATGTCTGTGACCCAGTACGAGATGAGATTTTCGCAGCTAGCCCGTCATGCTACTTGGATGATCCCGACAGATCGGGAGAGGATTAGGAGGTTCGTGGATGGCCTCAACTATTCACTCCGCATTTTGATGACCAGAGAAAGGGTTTTGGGTGACTCGTTCTAGGAGGTGGTTGACATTTCTCGTGATATTGATGCGATTCGACGCCAGGAGTGTGAGGAGAGGGAGGCCAAGAGGCCTCGGAGTTCAGGCAGTTTCAGTGGTGCTCCGTCTAGGGGCCAGTTCCAGCATGGTAGGGGTCGTTCCTTCAGGCCTCCTCAGTCAGCTCGCCTTGAGTATAGTGGGGCTTCTTCAGGCCGCGGTCATCAGGGATTCCAGCAGGGCCAGCCTTCACTTAGTGCCCTTCCCGCACAGAGTTCTTCTCATGCCTCTTCAGTCCAGGGTTCTTCGGCAGCGAGGGGTTCCCTTCAGTCCCCTTCTCCAGCACCAGGCAATTGTTTCGAGTGCGGTGAGTTTGGCCATATGAAGAGGGATTTTCCTCGACGTCGTGGTGGTAGGTTTCAGCAGAGGGATCAGCCCTTGTCTTCTACTCCATCTACTTCAGCACTTTCCCAGTCAGTTAGGGGTGGGGGCCAGGCAGCCAGGGGCTGCCCTTGGGGTGGAGACCGATCTGGCGGTGGCCAGGCTCGATTCTATGCTCTCCTAGATAGGAGGGACGCCATTGCATCAGATGTTGTTATCACAGGTATTATCTCAGTCTGCCACAGGGATGCCTCTGTCTTGTTTGATCCCGGTTCTACCTATTCCTATGTGTCTTCATATTTTGCTCATCACCTGGGTATGACCCGTGGGTGTCTTGCTTTACCTGTGCATGTATCTACCCCCGGTGGGTGATACTATTGCTGTAGACCATGTGTATCGGTCTTGTATAGTGACTATTGGGGTTTGGAGACCCGAGTTGACTTATTGTTGTTGAGCATGGTAGATTTTGATGTTATTCTGGGTATGGATTGGCTATCTCCGTGCCATGCTATTCTATACTGTCATGCTAAGACAGTCACGTTGGCTATACCGGGTGTTCCGAGGATTGAGTGGCGTGGTATGACTGACTACGTCCCTAGCAGGGTGATTTCTTTTCTAAAGGCCCAGCGGATGGTTGGTAAAGGTTGTCTATCGTATTTGGCTTTCGTGAGAGATGTTGGAGCTGAGACTCCTAGTCTTGATTTTGTTCCCGTTGTAAGGGATTTCCCTAACGTGTTTCTAGCAGACCTGTCGGGCATGCTGCCGGACAGAGACATTGATTTTGGTATTGATCTGGTGCTGGGCACTTAGCCCATTTCTATTCCTATGTATCGCATGGCACCAGTGGAGTTGAAAGAATTAAAGGATCAGCTTCAGAAGCTCCTAGATAAGGGGTTCATTCGTCCGAGTGTGTCACCCTGGGGTGCACCGGTCTTATTTGTGAAGAAGAAGGATGGCACAATGAGAATGTGCATTGACTACAGGCAATTGAACAAGGTGAAAGTGAAGAACAAGTAGCCCCTTCCCCGTATTGATGATTTGTTTGACCAGCTCCAGGGGGCAAAAGTATTCTCCAAGATTGATCTCCGTTCAGGCTATCACCAGCTGAAGATTAGGGATTCAGATATTATGAAGACTGCTTTCAGGACTAGATATGGGCACTATGAGTTTCTGGTTATATCCTTTGGATTGACTAATGCCCCAACAACATTCATGCACTTGATGAACAGTGTATTTCTGCCGTATCTGGATTTATTTGTGATTGTGTTTATTGATGACATCTTGGTGTACTCGCGTAGCCAGGAGGAGCACGCACAACATTTGAGAGTAGTATTGCAGAGATTGAGGGAGGAGAAACTTTATGCAAAGTTCTCCAAGTGTGAGTTCTGGCTTGGTTCTGTGGCTTTCCTGGGGCACGTGGTGTCCAGTGATGGTATTCAGGTTGATCTGAAGAAGATAGACGCGGTGCAGAGTTGGCCTAGACCGTCCTCAGCCACAGAGATTCGGAGTTTCCTCGGTTTGGCGAGTTATTATTGCCGGTTCGTCCAGGGTTTTTCATCTATTTCTTCGCCCTTGACCAAGTTGATGCAGAAGGGTGTACCATTTGTATGGTCGGACGAGTGCGAGGAGAGCTTTCAGAAGCTCAAGACAGCTTTGACCACTGCTCCAGTGTTGGTTCTGCCATCAGCTTCAGGTTCGTACATAGTGTATTGCGACTCCTCGAGAGTTGGGATCGGATGTGTGTTGATGTAGGAAAGTAGAGTTATTGCATATGCTTCTCGTCAGTTGAAGCCCCATGAGAAGAACTACCATGTGCATGACTTAGAGTTGGCTGCTATAGTTCTTGCTTTGAAGATTTGGAGGCACTACTTATATGGAGTATCTTGTGAGGTGTTCACGGATCACCGCAGTCTTCAGCATTTGTTCAAGCAGAAGGACCTTAACTTGATGCAGCGGAGGTGGATCGAGTCACTCAAGGACTATGATATTACCATTCTGTATCATTCAGGGAAATCCAATGTAGTGGCCAATGCTTTGAGCCGAAGGCGGTGAGTATGGGTAGTTTGGCGTACATTCCAGTTGGGGAGAGGCCCTTTGCAGTGGATGTCCAGGCTTTGTCCAATCAGATGGTGAGGTTAGATATTTTCGGAGCCTAGTCGGGTGTTCTCTTGTGTGATTTCTCAGTCTTCCTTGTATGACCGCATTAGAGGGCACCAGTATGATGATCCGCACTTGTTTGTCCTTAAGGACAGGGTCCAGCATAATGATGCCAGCGATGTGTCTATTGATGATGATGGCGTGTTGAGGATGTAGGGCCGGATTTACGTGCCCAATGTGGATGGGCTTCGGGAGTTGATATTAGAGGAGGCCCACAGCTCGCGGTATTCCATTTATCCGAGTGCCGCAAAGATGTATCAGGATTTGAGGCAGCACTACTGGTGGAGGAGAATGAAGAAAGATATTGTGAGTTATGTAGCTCGGTGTCTCAACTATCAGTAGGTCAAATATGAGCATCAGAGGCCCGGTGGTGTACTCCAGTGGATGGATATTCTAGAGTGGAAGTGGGAGAGGATTACTATGGATTTTGTGAGTGGTCTCCCTCATACCTCGAGGAAGTTTGATTCGATTTGGGTGATTGTGGATCGGCTGACCAAGTTCGCGCAGTTTATTCCGGTGTGTACTACCTATTCTTCGGAGCGGCTGGCAGGGATTTTCATCCGGGAGATTGTTCGGTTGCATGGGGTCCCAGTTTTTATTATCTCAGATAGGGGTACCCAGTTCACTTCCCTATTTTTGAGGACCTTTCAGCAGGAGTTGGGTACACAGGTGGAGCTGAGCACAACATTTCATCCTCAGACGGACGAGCAGTCCGAGCGTACCATTCAGATATTGGAGGACATGTTGCGTGCCTGTGTTATTGATTTTGGAGGTTCTTGGGCTGAGTTCTTGCCACTTGCAGAGTTTTCTTACAACAACAGCTATCAATCCAGTATCCAGATGGCGCCGTGTGAGGCCTTATATGGGAGACGGTGTAGATCTCCGGTTGGTTGGTTTGAGCCCGGCGAGGCTAGACTATTGGGGACAGAGTTGGTCCAGGATGCCTTAGAGAAGGTGAAAGTGATCCAGGAGAGACTTCGTACAGCTCAGTCGCGTCAGAAGAGTTATGCGGACCGGAAGGTTCGAGATGTATCTTATATGGTGGGCGAGAAGGTCTTGTTGAAGGTTTCGCCCATGAAGGGCGTTATGAGGTTTGGGAAGAAAGGGAAGCTGAGTTCGCGGTTCATTGGGCCTTTTGAGGTACTTAGGAGGATTGGGGAGGTGGCCTATATGCTTGCTTTGCTACCCAGCTTGTCGGAGGTTCATCCGGTATTCCATGTTTCTACGCTCCGGAAGTATGTTGGGGACCCGTCTCATGTGTTAAACTTCAGCACGGTTCAGTTGGATGATGACTTGACCTATGATGTGGAGCCAATGGCTATTTTGGGTCGTCAAGTTCGGAAGTTGAGATCAAAGGATATAGCTTCGGTGAAGGTGCAATGGAGAGGTCGGCCCGTGGAGGAGGCTGCCTAGGAGACCGAGCAGGAGATGCGGAGCAGATATCCTCACTTATTTGAGACTTCAGGTATGTTTCTTGACCCGCTCGAGGATGAGGGTTTGTTTAAGTTGGGGAGGATGTAACAACCCAACACGTCGTCTTATGTGTTACCGCCCCATTTTCCCTATTTATTGCTTCTTCATGTTTCGTTATCGGCATTTGATGAGTTAGAGTTGAATTGGGTTGGTTTTGGTAGAAATTGAGACACCGGATCTTGTTTTGGGTTTATGTTCCCGTATTTTGTTGGATTTCAGTACATTACTCTGTATTTACGGCTTTTTGATAAAATGGTTTAGTAATTTAATATCTGTGTTTGAATTCTTGAACAACCATAAGTTGGGGTTATTGTTGAATGGTTGAGCTTGCCTAACAATGTGTTGGGTGCCATGACAACCGGGGTTTGGGTCGTGACACACAACTTTTTGTTTAGGGTTCAAGAATTTGAGCTTAGAATAATTGTTGTATTTGGTTTTGTTTATTATTTGATATTTTTACATGTTGGGCTAAATGTGCAAAATGATGCTTTTACCGCTTTGATATTATTTGAAGTGTACATATAAACTGTTACAAAAACCTTCTCTTCTTATCTTCGGGGATGTGCTCGCTGGTCGAGACTCCTATTCTGTTAGTGTCATACCTTGAAATAAGAAAGAGGCTCGGACAAGTTACTAAGCCGGATGATCTTTCGGGTCCCCGGTACGTAGCCCCCACCTCGACTAAAGTTTTCCGCTCGGGTACACAGTCCAGAACAAATACTCAGGTTTTGAACTTAGAATAACTCAGCCTCATGCCGGATCCCTAGTAGGAACGCTTATTTGCATCATGTGCATTTGACTTAGGGGACTCAACATAGGGGTTGGGTCTGTCTAGGACAGGTGTACCCAAAATAATAGACCTTCTTGATGCATCCTATATGCTACATGTTGCATTTATCCAAGGGTAAAAGGGTCATTGGCGGACAAATGATAGCTGAGGACAAATGAAAAATGAAGAAAAAATAAACAATGATAAAGAAAAGAAAGAAGAAAAAGAAAAGAGAGGGTAAAGTGTGAAGATAAGGCGAGTGGGACCCAATTATGTTTTCTGTCAGATTTTTGCTAAGGAAAAAGAAAAAGCATGAGGCACTTTTATCATTTTTCAAAAATAAGAAAATCAAAAACAAAATCCAAAAAGATTTAGCATGTTTCATCATTTTTCAAGAAAAGCAAAAAATATGTTTTCTCCAAATTAGTTATTTTTTTTAATTCTCAACCGCATCCAATCTGCCCGAACTACGCATACCTGATTCTTGTCTTTCGGGGCGTGATACGTAGGCAACCTGCATAGGGTCCGGTCTTCCTAGTAAATCTTAAGTTTTTGGCTTTGCGGGGTCTTAGCCAAATCTTGGATTTTTAACCACTTTTAGCCACATGGGTTAATTTTAGGAAAATAATCGCAACCATGTCTTGCATGTGTCTAATAGGTAATGTTATTGTCTCACATAGTGTTGGTTTAAGTTTTCTCATACAGGTGTGAATTTACTAACCGGAGTTTGAGCAAGACAGATACCCCAGGACCGCTGCATTCAAGAGTTGCTTAAGGAGATTTATTTTTATTTTTAGTTATTTTTTAGTATGTTTTTTTTATGTAGTCTTTTACTTTCTAAGTTTTGTACAGTGATGACAAGTTTTGTTATTGTACTTTATATTTTATATTTGACAAGGCGTGGTGTAATTCAAAAACCCAAAAAAGGGATATGTTGCATTTTATATTTCCGTCAGGAATTTTCTTTAGAATACTAATTGTAGAAATAAAATAAAAAATATTTTTGAGGTGGTTTTTCCTTTAGGCAATAAATATTAAAATAAAAATTATTTTTATATTTCCTTTAGTGTATTAATAATAAATTCAAAAAACAAGAGAATTTTCTTTTAGTACCTTGTTAAGAGTTTTCTTTAAGGTATTAATCTCAAAAATCCAAAAAAAAATCTCTTGAGGTGTTTCTTTGGGAAATTAGTGAAAAATAAAAAATAAAAAAAAAGAGTTTCTTTATTTTCATTAGAACTCTAGGATATTGTACATAGAAAATAAAAATACTTTATCTTTTGTTTATCATTAGAATTTCTTCTTTAGGCAATCAAAGTTGAAATCCAAAAAATATTTTATTTTATCTTTTGCATTGCTTGTTTTGAAATATTACGTCAGAAAATCAAATGAAAATTCAAAATATATTTCTGTGGTTTATTCTTTAGATGTCATTCTTTAAAAAAAAGAAAAAAAAGAAAAAGGAAAAGAATCAAAAAATATTTTTCTCTTGATTTTTCCTTAATAGAGTATTTGTTTCAAAAGGAAAAAAAATACGCTCGTTAAACTTGAGTTTGGAATAGGGTATAGAACATTAAGTCTAGAAAATTTAAATTCTTTTATTTCTCTTTTCTCATCAGAGTAGTCATAAAAGAAAAAGAAAAAAATTGTCAGTTTGTCTACTCTATTCTCGATCTTCCAGAACTACGTAAAGATCTAATTCATGCGGGGTCATGATACGTAGGCAATCTACATAGGGTTCGATCGAATCATTTTTTTATTAAAAAAAGGGGAAAAGGGAAAAAATCAAGGAAAATAAAAGAGAGAAGAAAGGAAAAAAAAAAGAGGTGAAATCATGGGATGTGAGAAATGAGAGGGAAGAAAAGAGTGATAATCAGAAAGGAAAAAGGGGGAAGGAAAATGAGCAAGCAAGTGCTAGAAAAGCAAGGAAAAGAGAGGTTGAAATGAACAAATTGGGATGGTGCCAAGTGACCTTACAACCCTCGAAGTCAATCTAGAACCATTAATTGTTGCTAGGTGCATTGCACGCAATGTGATATTTTTGTTGTTAAATGCCCTAACGCTAACGTGATGACTTCATTTTGTTATATTCATAGCAGAAGGGTGGTTGGTTTGTGGTTTTTAAGTAACTCATCCATACAACACAAAGTTAAAAAGCAAGGTAGCCATGGCTAGCAAAGACTTGGACACATGGGCTGTTGATCCGTCCAATGGAATTGTTGAATTAGAATCTGAGTTGAAAGAAGAGGTCTTGAGGTTGAAAAGACAGATGGCCAAAATATACCAAGCTTGGATTAGTAGGTGTCATCCACCATCAATCCCCGATGCCCAACATTATGCTCCAACGCCAAATTTCAAGGTCTCGGGTCCATACTCTCACGCTCCATATTTTGAGCCTCCCGGTGAGACTACAAAGCTTGCTAAGATAGTGGAGCAAGATGAAATATCCAGAAAGCTGAAAGGGTTTAAGATGCCAAAGTTTAATTTTGTATGATGGGCGGGGAGATCCAGTAGCCCACCTGAGGGTCTATTGCAATGAAATGAGAATTAGAGAGAGAGATGACTTGATGATGGCATATTTCAGTGAGAGCCTGACTGGGGTGGCTTTGGATTGGCATACTCGTCATGATGTTGGTAGGTGGCATACATTGGGTGACCTGGCTTAAGATTTTGTGTGACGCTTTCAATACAAATCAGGCGTTACCCCAAATCGCTCCTCCCTATCTAAAATGGCAAAAGAAGCCGGGAGAAAGCTCTAGGGAGTTTGGGCTCAGATGGAGGGAGCAAGCTGCTCGAATCAGTTCTCTGATTGGTGAAGAATAAATGGTTGAGCTCTTCCTACAAGCCCAGGGGCCTACCTACTTCAGTCATTTGATCCCGGCCTTGGGAAAGCCTTTCAATGATGTGTTAAAAATGGGGGAGTTAGTAGAAGAACGAATCAAGTCTGACAAAATCGTGAGTTGTTCGAAAGACATTCAAAACATCCCAGTAAGCTTGGGTAAAAGAAAGAGAAACAGAAAAGATGATCCGATGGGCTTTCTTGATCGACACTTCCAGCCTCGACCCCGTCCCCGTGGATATCCTTGTGCACCACATGATCCTCTCCAATGCTACTTCTCTCAAAGTCGTACATCACTTTCCCAGTACCCAGCTCCACAAAATGCCTATCCACCCCCACGAGCGTACCGAAAACCTCCCAGATCAGGTTTGTGGCCCAATCAAGCGTTTAAAAATGAGAGGCTGCTAAAAAAAGAAAAGGATTTCACCCCTATTGGAGAATCATATGCCAGTTTGTTCCAAAGGTTGAAGCAATTGGACATGTTGAAGCCGATTCAGATAAAAATACCAAACCCTCTGTCAAAGAAGTTTGATTTTTCTCAAAGGTGCGCATATTGCTCAGATGCCCCGGGGCATGACATAGAGAACTGTTGAAATCTGAAGAACGCAATTCAGAAGCTTATTGATGCAGGCAACATTGTCGTGGAAAATTCGGATGCAGCAAACACTAATCAAAGTCCATCACCTGTGCATAATAAGACGCATATGGTGGGCATGATTTATTTTGAAAAGGAATGTGAGAATTCTTCTAGGAGCCTCGGAGGTCCAAGGGCTGCCAAGCTTTCAACACTATCAGAGGTTGATCTTAAGAACGAGTCGGCAAAAGGAAACCAAAAGTAGTTTGCTAAGAACAACGTGATAAAGAATTATGAAGGTCCTAGTATTATTGATGCAGAATTTAGTGGCTAAGATACCATGCTTGGTAATTGGAAAGACGCTCCATTTCTTGGTCAGCCGGAGTGGAGCTTTGGTGGTTTATTTTGTTGTCATTTCTGTTGTCCAGGTTATTTCAGGGTTGTAATTCGGATATTGTCTTGTGACTCAAACCCTTCTATCATTTCATTTTGCCTTGTTTGTCTAGTCGTAGTAGCTCATTTAAATGTTGTCTAGGTTTGTTCTAGGGTTGTACCCCAGTTTTTTTTGCTTGTCTTGTTGTTCGGGCCATTTTATCGTCTGTCTAATGCAATTTCCTATTTTATGTTATTTCTAGTCATTTTATTTTGTTTAGTTCTCTCCTCTTTTTATAGTTCTTTTCATGCTGGTTCTAGTGACATGACATGCATCCGTAAGTCTCAGCCTGAGCTCAAAAATTAGTTTAGTCATGAGACATTGAAGCAATTTGGAAGATGATAGGGACATTTGAGGGAAATAAGTATAGATTTGGACACTTTGAGATCATTTGAAGCCCGAACCATGTGAAACTGAGGCAGATAGAACATAAAGAAACCCTAAAGGCAAGTTTGCCAAATTGTCAGGGGCCGTTCGTGGTAAGGAGAGTGCGAGTGTTGTCCAATGGTGCTTTGTATTCAACATATATAGAAGGCAAATGTGTGGATATATTTATCAAGTCTGGTACAATCAAAAGATGTTTTTACAAATGTTTTCCTTGGATTGTTTAATTGTGTAGTTTGCACTTGGCATGTTTTGGAGATTGGACGAAGGCATTTTGTTCTGCTATCTAAACATTTTATCCTTTGTTACCCCTTTTGAGCCTTATTTATTTTCTTTCATACCCCTCTTTTGGAATCATTAACAAAATTCATAAACACAAGCGTGAAAAGCAAGTGAAGGAAAAAAAGAAAGAAAACAATGAAAAGAGAGAGAAGAAAAAGGAAGAAGAAAGGAAAAGAAAAAAAAACAACAAAAAGAAGAAAAAGGAAGAAAAAGAAGAAAAAAAGAGGAAAAGAAAAAGAGCAACAACAGTAGTCTCATAACTACATTTGACTTGATTCCGAAAGGATACGTAGGCAGCCTCTCTCTGAGGTTCAGTCACACCAAAATAAAAATCTAAAAGTCCCCAAGAAAGAAATTGGGGCAGAAGTTGTGGTTGTTGTGAGAAATCTGATTCTGAAAGTTGTAATTTTGAACCCATGTTGAATTGTTTTGAGCCTTTGATACCCTTTCTTTTTAACCCTATCCAAAAGCCCACATTACGGTCCAACAAAAGACCTTCCAATCAGTCTTCAAGAAATGCCAGGTCGAGCAAGTAGAGGGGATTCATGTCAGGGGCAACACTCTAGTCCAAGCAGAAAAAATAATGAAAATGAGAGAGACTTTTTGGTGAAAACCCTCACGGGCAGGGTAAGACGACGGGAGCTGAGAGAAATCAAAAATGAGAGAGTCTTATTCGTGAAAACCTTTACGGGCACCATGAGGCGACTGTAAGTTGAGAGAAAGAACAAAATGAGAGAGGATTGATGGTGAAAACCCTTCGGGCACTACAAGTCGAATAAGGATTGTGATTCAAATTGGATAAGCAGAGCATTGAAGCCTAGTTTCACGATTTAAGGGTACAACAAGAGCTGAACATCATATTTGCTTGACAGAATAGGCTGCAGGTACATGTTATGGTCATTAGAGTTGGTATCCACATCCGATAGGTTTCTACTTTGTAGTTTTCTTGTTAGGAATCATCTCTTTCCATTGTCCTCTACTCTGTTCCTTTTTTCTTGTTTACTTCCTCTTACCGATTCTGTTGGGTCAACACAAGAGAGAAATGACTTCAAAATTTTCCACTAGCTTTCCAATTGCATAAAACGGGATTTGGTGAACACATCAAAGCGTCATAAGTCAGGAAAGAACAGCAAGCACACTGAGTTAGCAACAATCAACAGGCTTTGGGATCCTTGTGAATTGCAAAGGCTTGGTATATATCAATTCATAAACAATGCAACAGATGAATGGTTAGGGTGAACAGATCAATGGTATTTCCCGTGATAGGATTGACAAAGAGTGGTAAACCAGTGACGAGTAAGATCACCCAAGAAGAAATCAAAGTTATCATGGCAAATGGGGGAGCTGTAGACCTCAAGGACCGGACCAGGGGTTTAAGTTAAGAAAGAATAACATATATCTTGAGTGGGTGGTAATTGACGTGCTTTGGGATTCATGTGAAATACAAGGGTTTGGTACGTATCAATTCAGGAACAATGCAATAGATGGAGGGTGTTAGGTGAACGGATCAAAGGTATTTTCGGTGAAACACGAAAGGTTTGGTACATATCAATTCATGGACAATGAAATAAGATGGAGGGTGTTTGGTGAACGGATCAGAGATATTCTCTGTGTCAAGGGTAACAAATAAAGTGGTTAGTCAATAAACAAGAAAGGTCTTCGAGTGGGAATCAGTTATCATGGCAAGTGAAGGAACAATAGATCTCGAGGTCAATGTCAGCGATTTAAATCAGGAAAGAACAACATGCGCGCTGAGTTGGTAACAATTAATATGCTTGGGAGTCCATGTGAAACACAAAGGTTTGGTAAATGTCGGTATGAGCGGTGCAATAGGTAGAGGGTATCAGGTCTGAACGAGAAGAGGTATTTTCTAGGTTAAGGTTTAAAAAGGAAGTGGTTAGTCCATGAACAAGCAGGGTCTTCAAATGGAAATCAGTTATCATGACAAGTGAAGGAGCAACAGACCCCAAGGTCGAGGCCAGTGGTTAAGTCAAGAAATAACATCATATACACGGAGTGGGGGCAATAGACGTGCTTTGGGATTCATATGAGACACAAAGGTTGGGGGAGATGCCAGTTCATGCAATGCAACAAATAGAGGATATTGGGTCTGAACAGAGAAAAGGTATTTTATGTGATGAGGACGACAGAGAAAGGGGTTAGTCCATAAACAAGCAAGGTCTTCAAGTGGAAATCAGTCATCATGGGAAGTGAAGGAGCAATCTCCCTCAAAGTTCAAGACCACAAACCAACCACCACATTTTAAACTGACCAGATATTTCTTTGATTGAAACTGGGGCAGAGATTTTCTTTGTTTTTGTCTATTTTGTTGAAGTCAGGAGCCCACCTAGAGAACATAGGCATACATTTCAAGTTTCAGCAGTCAGGAACCCGCCTAAAGAATAGAGGCGTACATTTCTAGTAAGCAGTCAGGAGCCCGTCTAGAGAACAGAGGCATACATTTCAAGTTTCAGCATTCGGGAGCCCGCCTGGAGAACATAGGACTACATTTCAAGTTTTAGCAATCACGATCCCGCCTGGAGAACAGAGGAATACATTTCAAGTCAACAGTCAGGAGCCCGCCTGGAGAACAGAGGAATACATTCAAGTTTAGCAGTCAGGACCCCTCCTGAAGAACAGAGGGAGTACAATTCAAGTTTTAGCTTTCAAATTCTTATCTGGTAACATGATGCCCAGCCACCAAACTAGGGCAAAAAATTTTCTTTGTTTTGTCTATTTTGTCGAAGTTAGGAGCACGCTTGGAGAACAGGGGCATACAGTTCAAGTTTCAGCAGTCAAGAGCCCGCCTGGAGAACAGAGGCATACATTTCAAGTTTCAGCAGTCAGGAATCCGCCATACATTTCAAGTGTCAGCAGTCAGGAACCCACCTGGAGAACAGAGGCATACATTTCAAGTTTCAGCAGTCAGGATCCCGCCTGGAGAACAAAGGTATTACAATTCAACTTTTAGTTTTCAAATTCTTATTAATATCCGGCAATGTGATGCCCAGCCACCAAACTGGGGCAGAAAATTTTCTTTGTTTTGTCTATTTTGTCGAAGTCAGGAGCCCACCTGGAGAACAGAGGCATACATTTCAAGTTTCAGCAGTCAGGAGCCCACCTGGAGAACAGAGCCATACATTTCATGTTTTAGCAGTCAATAGCCCGCCTAGAGAACGGAGGCATACATTTCAAGTTTTAGCAGTCAGGAGCTCGCCTGGAGAATAAATGCATACATTTCAAGTTTCAGCAGTCAGGAGCCCTCCTGGAGAACAGAGGAATACATTTCAAGTTTCAGCAGTCAGGAGCCCGCCTGGAGAACAGAGGACTACATTTCAAGTTTCACCAGTCAGGAGCCCGCCTGGAGAACAGAGGACTACATTTCAAGTTTTAGCGGTCAAGCATCACTCAGAGAAAGGGCAAAACATCTCAGATCACCATTCAAGGCAACAATAAAGGGATATCACCGGAAGAGTACAAGTCAACAAGGCAGCAAGAACCACGAAAGCATGTTTGAAGATATAGATAGGATTTTTGTAAAGCATAGATCATAGTCTAGCCTAGCTTCTTTTTATTTTTTGACATGGTGTAATAAGGGTTTCAGTAAGCAGTAGCAGCAGCAACAGCAATAGTGAAATCATAGCTTCATGGTAATCTCAGATTATAATTCAAGTTCGACAATCAGGAGTCCACCTAGAGAAAAAAAAACACTTCAGAATGCAATTCAAGTCATCAAAAAAAGAGGCTTGCGGAAAGAATGCGAGTCAACAATCCGAAATGATCAGCAGAAGTTAGTTACAATCCAAAATAACAAAAGAAGAGGAGAAACAAAAAAGGCAAAAGTGAATCCAAATGCAGAAGTAGAGAAAGATGTGAATTGCTTAAGACACGATTGGAGTCACAAGCATGGTGTGGTATCCAGGTTTGGTCCGAAAAGTTGAGGAAGAATGAACTAGCACCTGTAACTAGCAAGCGTCAAGGTTCAAATCCAAAGTCTGCATGAAGAACCATTCAAAACTAAAGATCAAGCTTCAGAAGACTTATAGATAGGAATCTTGTAACTCGTAGTTGACAGGCTTAGCTAGTCTTTTTCATTTATTTTGATTTTAATGTAATAACAGGACCACGGATAGGAACCTCGGCGGAACGGCACCTCGACTGGCTCTTCACCTCGGTATACTCCATCATCTCACTCACCTCTAAACTACACTGACCTGATTCCTTTATAGCCAAGGATATGTGGCCAACCTCGGAAGCAAAGTTCGGTCAAATCTTTCAAAATTGCTTCCCACAGAGTATTCAAATGGGCAAAAATCGCTTGTATCCGCTCACTTTATCTTTGCACAAAAACTCTTCGTGTTTCCGAGCAAAGAGGGGCAGCTGTGAGCACATGATTTTTGCCCTATATGAATTACTCCCATAAAATATCAGAAAATAATTTTTCCCAATTTTTGTAATTTTATAGGATTTTTATAGAATTTTATTAATTATTTGCATTTTTGTGCATATTTAATTTCCATTAAAAATAAAAAAAATAACAAAAATATCATGCATTGCATTTAGATTTTGTGTTTATATTTTAGGATTAATTAATTAATTAATTGCTTTATTTAAAATGAAAATTACAAAAAATGGCTTATTTTTACATTCTTAGCATTTAATTTTGGATTATTGAGTTTTCTCTTTCAATTTAGGATCTAATTTTTATAAACGTTATAGCTAGATAATTAGCTTAATTTTACAATTTGAATAAATTTAGAAGTTTTAATTTAAGTTTCTAATTAATTAAAGAAAGAAAAAAAATTGAAAAAAAGTCGGTTTTAATTTGAATTTGGCCAAACCATTTTAAAAGCCCAAATTTTTCCCCAACCTAGCCCAAACCGGGTTGAACCAACACCCAATACCCAATACCCAACCCTAAGACCTAGACCTATAAAGCTAGACCTAGAGTAACGCCTAAAGAGGGGACAGAAGAAAATAACGCCTGAAAAAAAGAAAGGTTGCGCAGCTTTACACAGACCCCTTCCCCATCGAGCTTGTCTTCTTCGACCTCCCCAACGAGCTTCTTCTGGACAGAGCAAAAACCAAAAGCTAACACATAGAGGATCCTCCCTCCGACCGATCCGTCTTCTTCTAAGAACAAAGAAGCCATGTCCATAGTTTTTGGTTGAAGACAAACCAGTAGCCCTTAAGAAAAGCTTGAGCAGCCATGAACAAGGGGCCTTAGGAAGGCATTACCGTTCTCCCCACAGCAGCCAACAACTGTTACAACCAAACACGCTCCACCCATCGTCCACCCTCTTCATCACGACAACACCCAGCCCCTCTATCATCACCCTCACCTCAACATCACCTGAAACACGCCGTACACGACGACCAGGCGTGATAAATGGCCATAGAGGTGGTTCATCTACTCAAAACTCTTACAACCCAGTAGGTTTTCAGTCCCTTTGACGAACCTTCAGTCCCAATAGTTGTTGAGTTTTGTCATGGTTCCGGCGAGTCCCGAGCTTTTCATTTGAACATCGATTGTTTCTATTGGTTTTTGGCCAAAGCCCGTTCGAGGTTATCGCGTTGAGGTCTCCGGTGCCGGTTCTGTCGCCGGGAGGGTATGTGTCGTTGGTCAGTCTTTTGCCTTTGTGTCGTGTTCAGAAATGTTACTCTTCATGTTTGATGAATCGTTTGGTTAATGTTCTTGTTTGGATTGCGTTTAGCGGCTTCTGAAATTATGTTTAAATTTGTGCCATTTTGTATAATGTTACGTTCCATTTGAATCTTATTTCCTAGTAAAGCCATGTTTGAATGAGTTTGAGTGCATAATTTCTGGATTATAGAGGTGCTAATTGGATTGAAAATAGTTTTACCTCAACGTACATAGCATTAACATGGTTGGATATTTGTAGTATATGCAGGAGATTTAGTTTGCTAAATAAGATGAGGGAATTCTTCCAGCCAATAATTGTTGTTTTGTTGTTCAGAGCTAACCGGAGAAAACTGCTTGCTATAGGCACTATTTTAACAGTGTTTTAGTTACATATGAATATACTTAGTTCACTAAGTTGAATGCTTTTCCTTTAAAATTGGAATCGAGGCATGCCATGCCGAGCAAAACCTCAAAGTGCATGGCCCTCTCTTAATTACTATTTTTATCCTTAGAACTCGAGGCGTACCATTTATTAAATTTCATGGCCCTCGCAAAGTTGCAAACGTGAAATTGCTATAGGCGCGTTAGTTTAATAATATTACTTTCTTAAATTCGGGTGCGTATTTATGTGACCCAAATCCAAATCTCAATGATGTTAAAATATGTCAAAAAGCCACGGGTACATTTATGTGACGTGATTCGAGATGTAATTTAATAATATTGCAACCTTCTTTAATTAATTAAATAAAAGCGGTTAAAAGTAAAAATTTGTACAAAGATTCATAATTGTTTAAAATCGGATAATTAAGCCGAATATAACAGTTAAGCGACCGTGCTAGAACCACGGAACTCGAAAATGCCTAACACCTTCTTCCAGGTTAACAGAATTCCTTACTCGGATTTCTGGTTCGCGGACTGTTAAACAGAGTCAATCTTTTCCTCTATTCGGGATTCAACCGGTGACTTGGGACACCATAAATCTCCCAAAGTGGCGACTCTGGATCTTTAATAATAAATCCTGTTTCGATTGTCATTTAATTGGAAAAACTCCTTTATACCCTTGCGGGTGTAGGTAAAAAGAAGGTGTGACACTTATATCATCCGGAGAAGGCTAATGTGGTGGTCGATGCTTTGAGTAGGAAGTCAGCCGGTATGGACAGCCTTGCCTATATTCTGATCGGTGAGAGGCTGCTTGCTTTGGATGTTCAGGCTTTGGCCAATCAGTTCGTGAGAATGGATGTTTTTGAGCCCAGCCGTATATTAGCTTGCACAGTCACTCGTTCTTCTTTATGGGAGCATATCCGAGATCGGCAGTACGATGATCCTCATTTGTGTGTCCTCAGAGACATGGTGAAACACGATGGTGCCAAGTAGGTTACATTAGGAGATGATGGAGTGTTGAGGATTCAGGATCGAGTTTGTATGCCTAATATGGATGGACTCCGAGATTTGATTTTAGAGGGGGCCCATAGTCCCTATACTTTATTCATTCGGGACTGCTAAGATGTATCAGGATTTGTGGCAGCACTATTGGTAGAGGAGCATGAAGAAGGATATTATTACGTATATAGTGCGGTGTTTGAATTATCAACACTTATATGAGTATCACAAACCTGGTGGTTTGTTTCAGAGGACTGAGCTTCCCGAGTAGAAGTGGGAGCGTATCACTACGGACTTTGTTGTTGGACTCCCTCGGACTCAGAGGAAGTTCGATGTAGTGTGGGTTATTATTGATAGGCTGACCAAGTTAGTACATTTCATTCCTGTGGCAGTCTCCTATTCTTTCGAGAGGTTAGCTGAGATCTATATCAAGGATATTGTTCGTCTTCATTGTGTGCCTGTGTCTATCATTTCTGATCGAGGTACGCAGTTTACATCACATTTTTGGAGAGCAGTTCAGCGTGAGTTGGGCATGCGTGTTGAGTTGAGCACAACCTTTCATCCCCAGACGGACGGGCAGTCCGAGCGGACTATTCGAATTTTGGAGGATATACTCCGAGCTGTTGTCATTGACTTTGGAGGCCCATTGGATTAGTTTTTACCTTTAGCGGAGTTTTCCTACAATAACAGCTACCAGTCGAGTATCCAGATGGCTCCTTATGAGGCTTTGTACAGTAAGCGATATCGGTCGCCGGCTAGATAGTTTGAGTCGGGAGAGGCTCGGTTGTTGGGTACAGATCTAGTACAAATGCCTTGGACAAGGTCAGGATCATTCAGGATGGGATTCATACAGGTCAGTCCAAGAAAAAAAGTTATGTCGACCGTAAGGTTCGCGATGTGGCATTCATGATTGGTGAGCGGGTGTTGCCTCGAGTGTCGCTTATGAAGGGCATGATGATATTTGGAAAGAAGAGAAAGCTTAGCCCTAGGTTCATTGGCCCATTTGAGATTCTTGATAGAGTGGGAGAGGTGGCTTACATACTTGCGTTGCCGCCGAGTTTATCAGTCGTGCATCCAGTGTTTCATGTGCCCATGCTTAGGAAGTATCACGGTGATCCATCCCACGTGTTAGACTTCAGCACTGTCCAGTTGGACAAAGATTTGTCATATGAGAAGGAGCCGGTAGCTATTCTAGATCGGAAGGTTCGTTAGTTGAGATCGAAGAGTTTCCCTTCTATTCTTGTTCAGTGGAGAGGTCAGCCTGCTAAGGCATCAACTTGGGAGTCCGAGTCCGATATGCAGAGTTGTTATCCCCATCTTTTCTCCGACTCAGGTACTTCCTTATTATGTTCGTTCGAGGACGAACGGTTGCTTTAGAGGTGGAGGATGTAATGAACCAAAAGGTTATCACTTGATTTGCAAATAAATTCTATGTTTCGAGGCCTTAGAAGCCTTCTATTTCCTCACCTCAATTTGCATGCGCGGTCCGGGCGTATGTCCAGAATGCTTTTATGTGGAAATGTGATGAAAACGTTAATTTGGCCTTTAAAAATTAAATTTAAGTTGACTTCGGTCAACATTTTAGGTAAACGGACCCGGACCTATAATTTGACGATCCCGTAGGGTCCGTAGGAAAATATGGGACTTGGGCGTATGCCCGGAATCGAATTCCGAGGTCCCAAGTCCGAGAAATGAATTTTTGAAAGAAATTATTTTACTGAAAATATAAGAGTTTTTGGAAATTTGATTATATTTGATATTTATAGTATCGGGCCCGTATTTTGGTTCCAGAGCCCGGTACAGGTTCAATATGACATTTAAAATGCATCTGTGAAATTTGGTAAGAAATTCGTTTGATATGATTCCGACCCGTAGTTGTTAAATTTGATACTTTGAAAGTTATAAGATTTTTCTCAGATTTCTATGCTAAATTCGTTGTTTAAGATGTTATTTTGGAGATTTGATCGCACGAGTAAATTCGTAGGAAGGTTTTGAGGTTGTGTTCATGTTGGTTTTAAGCCCCGAGGGCTCGGGTGAGTTTCGGATAGGCGTCGGAGTGTTTTTGGACTTAGAAAATCTTGTGTTTTTGCTGTTTGCTGGTGTTCAGGTTTTGTTCTATGTGGTCGCATAGGTAGGTTCGCGATCGCATAGTGTAGTCTCAGGGGGGGGCCCTATTTTTGTGCTATCCGAACGCAAGACTTCTCATGCTATCGCACTAAGTTAACTAGGCATGGGGGAAGGGAAACCTATTTTCCTCTATGCGATCGCACTCCCTGCCCCGCGATCGCAATGTCCATCCCCCTTTACCCTATGCGAACACATTCAATTGTGTGCGAACGCATAGGTTCCCTGCCAGTGATATAAATACTTTTTTAAAAAAAACGGGCAAACCCTCTTCTTCACCATATTTTTGAGGTTTACAGCTCCAAGAACAATTTTCTTCAACAATTATCATCCCCAAGTCATAGGTAATCAATTCTAAACTTTGTTCTTTCAATTCCTTACTGTTTTTTTATCACTTTTAAATCAAAAATCAAGGGTTTTCATGGTAGAAATTAGAAATCTGGGTAGAGTTAGGGCTTTTTGAATAATTGGAATTTAGACCTTGTTTTGGAACAGGATTTCGAAACTAATTGCATATTCGGACTCGTAGGTGAATGGGTGATCAAGTTTTTGTCTGAACCTCGAGTTTTGACCAAGCGGGCTCGGGTCGATTTTTGACTTTTTGGGAAAAATGATAGAAAACCAATAAGTAAGCATTGGGTATGAGTTCTTTAGCATTTATTGATGTTGTATCAATTTGGACTAGATACGAGTAATTTGGAGGCGATTCTAAAGAAAAAACAGTGGTTGAGGTTTGAGTTGGCCGTGAAAGTTTGAGGTAAGTGTTTGGTCTAACCTTAGCTTGAAGGATTAGGAGTTCTATCTTATTTGCTATGTGTTAACTGTGGAGTACGACGTATAGTCATGGTGACGAGTATCTATACGTCGGTGTCAAGCATGCCCGTAAGTATTGTATTGTAATTGTTATGAATCTGTTGTGGTTTATTCGTGCTTCATATGAGGATTACATTATTGTTCCCTTACTGTGATGTTGTTGTTATATTGTTCCCTTGCCGGAATGTTGTTGTTATTTTATTGTTCCCTTGTCGAGATGTTATTGTTATATTATTGTTCCTTGTTGGATTGTTGATGTTATATTATTGTTCCCTTGCTGGGATTCTTTTATGATTGGTGTTGATACATGAAATGAGAGCGGGTTGCATGCCTGCAACGGTAATATATGAAATGGGAGCGGGTTGCACGCCTGCAATGGTAATATGTAAAATGGGAGCGATTTGCAAGCCTGCAATGGTAATATATATAAGATGGGAGCGGATTGCATGCCTGCAACGGTAATATATGAAATGGGAGTGGGTTGCACGCCTGCAATAGTACTATATGGAATGGTAGCAGGTTGTATGCCTGCAACGGTAATATATGAAATGGGAGCGGGTTACACGCCTGTAACTGTATTATATGAAATGGGATCGGGTTGCACGCCTGCTATAGTATTACATGTGTACTTGTTTCTTGTTTCCTTATCTTTTGCTGGTAATTGATTTATGGCGTTCCTTATATTTCTCTACTGTTATTCTGTTGTTGTCTGTTACTTCCCACAGCATGTTTTTCCCGCCCAACTTTAGCTGTAATTATCTACTTCTATTTTCTTTGTATATGATTTAGCTGTACAGGTTTATTTGGTAGTCTGGTCCTAGCCTCGTCACTACTTCGCCGAGGTTAGGCTAGGCACTTACCAGCATATGGGGTCGGTTGTGATGATACTACACTCTGCACTGCGTGCAGATACTGATACCAGAGCATTTGGGCCATAGTGAGGGTGCTGTCTTCAGTCCATTCAGGCGACCCGAGGCAGTCATGCAGATGTCCGTAGGCCTTGGCGTCTCCTCCTATCTTTTCTCTTTCTGTTTTTACTTAATCAGAGACTGACTTATGTATTTCCATTCAGACATTATTTGTAGTATTCTTCGATAGTCCGTGACTTGTGACACTAAATTCTGGGTAGTACTGTACTTCTGATAATGTAGCAGTGTTTGGTTGAATGATTAAGTTTTCGTCTTTCGCATTTCTGGTTATTTAGTTTATTCCACTGCTTAAATCACTTATTACTTTGAATTATTGAACATGCTTAATGAAAAGGGTAATACTCGGCTTGCCTAGCTTTCATGAGTAGGCGTCATCACGACTCACGAGGGTGAAAATTCGGATCGTGATAGGCAATTTCACAATTGTCTCAAGTTTACAAGCTATATGTCAAAGAGTGCTATATATTTTGGTGTAGTTTCAGACCCTATCAAACATGATATCCAACAGCTGTTGAGATATGGGCAAGGGAAATTACTTTTTAGGTATTTAGGGATTCCTTTGGCTACAAAAAACCGAAGCTGGTTGAATGGCAATCTCTAATCACCAAGATCACTGCAAGGGTATTTCCATGGGTAGCAAAGAAGTTGTCATATGTTGACCGAGTCCAATTGGTAAAATCAATACTAATTAGAGTTCAATCTTACTGGGCTCAGTTGTTCACAATACATGCTAAGGTGATGAAGGCCATAAAAGCTTATTGCAGAAGCTATATTTGGTTCGGAGGAAATGAAATTACTAGAAAGTCATTGGTGTCCTAGAGTAAAATGTGTGAGCCAAAATCAGTTGGAGGTCTAAACCTCACAAATTTGAAGATCTGAAACAAAACAACTATAGCTAAAACATGCTAGGAATTATATAGTAAAAAAATACTCTATGGATCAAATGGATACATGTGTATTACATAAAGGGAAAATAATTAGTGAATATGCCTATTCCCCAGTAAACAAGTTGGATGGTAAGGAAAATATTCAATGCAAGGGAGGAGCTGAGTAATGTGGATCATGATTCATCAGGTAGCAGAAGTATGATTGGGAGCATTTACTTGAAAATTATTGGGAAATTACCAAAAGTTACCTGAAAGAATCTAATGTATATGAATGTAGCAAGGCCGAAAGCATTTTTCATGATATGGCTCAACTTCAAGACAGACTACTCACAACAACAAGGCTGAAAAGCTGGGGAATGCATATAGATACAAGGTGTCAAATGTGCAAACTAGCAAAGGAGAGCAGGAATCACTTATTTACTGAGTGTGAATTTAGCAGACGAGTGTGGGGGTAAGCTAATGGCTTGGATACAAATTGCTTGGCCAACAATGACTTCCTGGGATTAAATGCAAAATTGGATAGAGCGAAGTACGAGAGGAAAGACAAAACAGGCAAGAATTGTAAAAATGATACATATAGAGTTCATCTATGCAATATGAATTGAGCGAAATAATAGAATTTTTGTGCAGAAAGAGAGTACAACTGTACAAGTAATGATCTAGCTAGAGAAACAACTTATATTTATTATGTTCGCGTTGCTGATAATGCCTATACAGAATTTTAGATTTTCTAGGTAAGGTGTACATGATAGTCTCCAGCAGGGACGTTCTTTTGTTTGATTTATGATGAGCAGACTGAGTTATAAAGTCTAGCTCGATTTGTAAATATTTTATTTTGTAATTAATGAAAATGGTTAGTTACCAAAAAAAAATAATCAATATTTATCATAGAAACCCACAGAGAAATTTTATACGTAGAAGTTTCAATTTTCAAATTACTTTCCCTTTACTAACCTTAGAAAAATTAATAACGGCCATTGAAATAGGAAAATATTTTTCAAAGGCTAAAAACTAAAATGAAAGAATACAAATTAATCGAGAAATAAGGCAAAAGAATCGAGTCATGAATGCATAAAGCGTGTCTCTCGGTTTCTGTTCTTCTGACATCCACCCCCTTATATCTCCTATTCTACACTCCTACATAACGTTGCCTTATTTAATTTCTACGTTGAAACTCTTTCTCACATTCTCTGCGGTTTTCAAAAGAAAAGCTCAGCAACAAAGGTGAGAATGTTTATTATTAAATTCATCCCTTTTAATTTGCTTTTGTCTTATTAGAATTCACGTATATTTGAGTTCATTTTAAGTTTTTAATTAGAATTTAGCATGTGTATGAACTATAGTTAACCTGAATAGTTGCGCCCCTTTTTTTAATTGTTGAAAAAGGTGACAAAGATGACTATTCTGTTTTCTTTTTCCGTTCATTTTCGCTTCCTCCTTCGCCTTTGAATACCCTATTCAGCCTATAGTTACAATTTTAGGCTTTTGAAATCAAAGCAGAGGTGAAATTATGATCGATTTAATTTCCTTTTTACAAGTACTTTGAGTTTTGCATATTCATTTTCTTGTGATCGTAATTAGGTTTTCGGAAATTACTGTTCCGAAAAACAAATTCAGCTCGCATAATAGTGCAAGCATGTGTCTATGAACAGATCAATTATCAAAATAATGAAAACGAACGTGAATAATTTAGGCTCATTTGGAATTTTGGAAACGAGGTGTAAATTGTAAAACATTATTGGAAATAAGCTTGCAATTTATGATGCATTGTCTTTATCATTTGGTATAATTATATTTAGTTCCGCTCGCACACGTGGCTTGACTGAATATTTGTGTCTAGTATTGGGCTAAACCAGCCCAAAGATACTCTTAATATGGTGTGATATTATTCGCTTTGGACCAAGTCTGCACGCCCAAAAGGTCTCACACCATTAATAAATCCATACACCTTATAGGTAAACTATCAATCTTTTCAGCTACTAATGTAGGACTTTATTCGCACATCAATATATCGATTTGATTTACGTCTGGAGTGTCTCATTTGGTTGTAATTTGGGTGTTAATTAAATATTGATTTATCTTACGTGAGTTAGCAAGATTGTTACTCCTTTTTTAAATATGATGAACAAGAATGAATTATTGCTCTAAGTTTGGGATTATCATTATGTCCGAGTGTATGTAGTTGAATGAATGTGAGCAGAAAAATCTGTACCTGCTACGTTTTTTCTAAGGTTTTGCTATTTGGATATTATGTTTTTTCAACAAATAATGATTTTCCTCTGATTTAAAAAAATTAAAAAACCAAACCAAACTTGAGTTATGAGGTCTGCTTATCTCATTTTCTTTCTGAAGTGTGTTTGTTGGAACATACTACCTTTGCCGTCAATTTTTAAATCTTTTGTTTACTAAGCTGCCTAATGTATTGGACAAAGAACGCAAATCTGCTGCAAATTATAAAAGGCTTAATTCGTGCTTCGTTAGCCTTGTTTTTCAGTTGGTTATAACTTTTTTACTTGTTTGAAAGTTTTAGAAAATGGCCGATGTTGAGGACATTCAACCTCTTGTTTGTGACAATGGAACTGGAATGGTTAAGGTAATGAATTTGTTTCCAGTTGTTAGCAGTTTCTTTTAAATTTCCTCATTCATCCTAGTTTTTAATCTCTCTGTAAAATTAGGATGCAATATATGGTTAAAACAATTTGATATTTTATTGCAGGCTGGATTTGCGGGAGATGATGCACCAAGGGCTGTTTTTCCTAGCATTGTTGGTCGTCCCCGTCACACCGGGGTGATGGTAGGCATGGGACAGAAGGATGCATATGTTGGAGATGAAGCACAGTCGAAACGTGGTATTCTCACACTGAAGTATCCTATTGAACATGGGATAGTAAGTAACTGGGATGATATGGAAAAGATTTGGCATCATACATTCTACAACGAACTTCGAGTTGCTCCTGAAGAGCATCCTGTTCTGCTCACTGAAGCACCTCTTAACCCGAAGGCTAATCGTGAGAAAATGACTCAGATAATGTTTGAAACATTCAATGCCCCGGCAATGTATGTTGCAATTCAAGCTGTTCTGTCTTTGTATGCTAGTGGACGTACAACTGGTAAGATATTTACCGTCTGCACATTGTTTAGATGGTAAATATGAAGTGTATTGTGGTTGAATAATATGCATAATTTTTGTTCTTGGAAATTTACGCAGTTTTCTTGCAGGTATTGTCCTGGATTCTGGAGATGGTGTCAGCCACACAGTTCCTATTTATGAAGGTTATGCACTTCCTCATGCTATCCTACGTCTCGACCTTGCTGGTCGTGATCTCACTGAGTACATGGCGAAAATTCTCACTGAACGTGGATATTCCTTCACTACAACTGCTGAGAAGGAAATTGTGAGGGATATGAAGGAGAAACTGGCATATCTTGCTCTTGATTTTGAGCAAGAACTGGAGACGTCCAAGACAAGCTCCTCTGTCGAGAAGAACTATGAACTGCCTGATGGACAAGTGATTACTATTGGGGCTGAACGTTTCCGATGCCCTGAAGTTCTTTACCAGCCTTCCTTGATTGGAATGGAAGCTGCTGGAATTCATGAAACGACGTACAATTCTATAATGAAGTGCGACGTGGATATTAGGAAGGATCTCTACGGAAATATTGTACTTAGTGGTGGATCGACTATGTTTCCTGGCATTGCTGACAGAATGAGCAAGGAGATTACAGCCTTAGCACCAAGCAGCATGAAGATCAAAGTGGTTGCTCCTCCTGAAAGAAAGTACAGTGTCTGGATAGGAGGTTCCATTTTGGCATCCCTCAGTACCTTCCAGCAGGTTAGTATTTTCCTTCTTTTTTGGTTATTTGAGTTTAGCCATCCGGGTTTTTAAAATCCATTCGCTCGACTAATCCAGATCGTACCGTAGAAAGCCCACTTATTGGGGGTTAGCATTTTCCTTCTTTTTTTTTTTTTTTT
>MU726983.1:65099-82637 GCA_026770625.1 Nicotiana glauca | reverse complement strand
GGGGGGGGGTTAACCATCAGGTTTTCGAAATTCATTGGCTTGACTAATCCAGATTGCATCATAGAAAGCCCAATATGGGGGGCGGTTAGCTTTTTTTTTTTTTGGTTTAACCATGGTTTTCGGAATTCACTAGCTCGACTAATCTAGATCGCGCCGTAGAAAGCCCACTATTGAGGTCGGTTAGCATTTTCCTTCTTTTTTCTTTTGGGGTGTAACCATCCGGTTTTTGAAATCCACTAGCTGGACTAATCCAGATCGTGTTGTAGAGAGCTAACTATGGGGGTTTTAGCATATTTTTTTGTGTATGTTTAACCATCCGATTTTCTCTGAAATCCACTGGCTCGACTAATTCAGTTCGCGCTGTAGAAAGACCACTATGGGGGTTTATCGCTCCCAACCAAAGAGGGGCATTTTCCTTTATTCTTATATACATATATTCTCCTTTTCAACTGGTTAACTCATTTATCTTAATGTTAATGATGATAATTAACATACTTATCATTCTTTGGATTGTAGATGTGGATTGCTAAAGCAGAGTATGATGAGTCTGGCCCCTCCATTGTGCATAGGAAGTGCTTCTAATCATAACAAATGATAAGGCAGTTAAGTTTGATTCAAAATTTGAGTTTCTGATGGCAATGGCCCCTCTTCTTTTGGTTTCATCTCTATATATCGTTGGTGTTATTTTGTTCTTTACTTTTAATCAATTTTATTCAAGAGATCATGTTATATTTCTATATTTCGTTCTTTTTCTGTAGTACCATTTCGAGAGGACCATGTAATAAGTTTTTCAGCTGAATAGAACTGTTCATTTTTATGCCTATGTCAAAGCAATGTACAAATCTACAATTATAGAGCATCCTCAAATTTTAATATGTGATAGATATGCTAAAGTGGTTTAGTAAGTACTAAAGAATTTTTTTACACAAAAATTCAACTTTTTTAAAAATGGTTAGGAATAGTAAGCTAGCGTTCGCCATAGATTCCCAGATTTGTTTTAAAAATTTGATTTGAATGATGTTTGGTTTGCCATAGATTCCCAGATTTGTTTTAAAAATTTGATTTGAATGATGTTTGGTTTGAAAATGAAAATCTATTTGGACATAATTTTTCAAAACATATTTAACTTTTTTTTAATAAAATCATGAAATATAACATATACCCATAACCTCTAAAAACTATCAAAAATACCTAACAATATCAAACAAACAAACTTGTTAATCCCATATATGCAGAACCTTCATCGATACCGTTCATTATCATTATTACAAATCATAGTCTTGAACATAGATAAGTTTGGCATAAAATTATTATTTTTATAATGAACTATATAATACACTATCCTAAAATCATAACCTAATATTTTAATATTAACTACTAATAACACAATCACTAGCTACCATAATTCGTCAAATTGTAATAATATTACAAGATCCATCTTTCCAAAAAAAAAAACGACGGTAACTAGCTGGTGGGTTAGTTGCGCCATAATAGATGATGGACTTTTTCATAAAATACAAAAGTTTGGGATAATTTTTAAAAATCCAATGCTAATATTTTGGGCCAAAAACAGGTGTAGAGCTAGTTTTGGGGAGAAATTCAAAAATAGCAGATTTACAAGTGATCATTCAAAAATAGCCACAGTTTCAAAAGTATCAAAATTTATCCACTTTTCATGTAAAGATAAATCTGAATGAAAACACTGTTCAAAATCCGAAAAATACTCCAGCATAATATACTGGAGTTCCAGTATAATATACCGGTCCAGCATAATATGCTGGAAATTCATACACATGTGCTTCAATCTCCAATATATTATGTTGGAACTTTCCGCGTATGGAGTTCCAGCATAATATGCTGGAAGTTCATGTAACACCCCGTAAATCCGGCTTAGGTAAGAATGAGTTAAAGGAGTAGTAAGGTTATATTTTGGACATGTGAAGTCCCATCGGGATGATTATGAGTAAAATAGTTGTTTCAATATCAAGATGGAAAGTGAGGTGCATAAGATTTGACAAAATCGACTAAGTTTGCAGAAGGTCTGTCTTCCAGCAAATTTTAGTGAAAATGTGCAAGGAATTTTGGAAAACTCAAAGCAATAAATTTGTAGGACATTGAAATAGCTTTCCAACGATATATTATGGAGCTTGAACGGATCTCTGTGAAAAAAGTTATGCGCGTTTTGTAGAACAGTATGCGATATGTGCGCCCTGTAGTGCGACCGCACTAATTTTGAGGCAGTATTACTGTCGTTTGGGCGGTCAGTAGCGCGGGCAGGTCTTCAGGTGCGCGGGCGCGCTCGTGGAGGTCATTTTAAAGCTATATTTCGTCCCCTACAGCCCAAAACATAAAAACTTGTTCTAGAAAGGGGAACTCTCAAAAACCTAATTCCTTAAGGGCCCTTCCACCACTCAAGGTAAGTTTTAATGGTGATTCTAAGTTAATTTAGATTCCCTAATATCTTATTAACATGGGTAAATCCTCCAAATAATTAGATATTTGATTGGGGCATCATTGTTGAGAGAAGGAACCCTAGAACTCGAATTCAAGAAGATTGAATGTCAAGAAGGTAACATCTTCACTCTCTAATTGATTCCAGCATTGGTTTAATGATTTTAAACCCTAGTTCATGAGATATGAATTGATGGGTTTGATAGAAAAACATGAACGATTATAAGTTTGGGGCATAGATTGTTGATTATTGGTTAAGGGTGTTGTTTTCTTTATGGGTGATAAAGAATAATGTTGATTATAACCATTTGAGATTTTAGAATTTATCTAGGAACAAGAGAATGGGTTATTGGGTGTAGATACACCATTAATAAGGACCATGAAACTTTATTCTTACCAAGTATTTGATAAGATACTTAAGTGACCAAAACATGAGCATCATAGCTAATATGGAATCCCTTTGACTTGTATTGCTAAGATTAAAGTTGAAAGGGTTCACAAACATTGTATTACGCTAAAGAGTAGGAAGTCAAGGTGTGTGAGGCTAACTCTCTATGTTTGAGAATGTTAATAATTCTCCCAACATTATATCATTTTTCTACGTTACTAATTGCCTCAGAAATATAGTTTAGCCTAATTCCTTGAATAGTTGTAGTACTTCTATTCTCTAGCTTCATAACTCGTTCATGACTTTCATTCTGAATATTGTGAGCTAAGTTCGCAATCAATATATACTTGGGCTAGATGTCCCTGCGTATCAGTATAGCTTACTCAGCATGTCATAAACAATTAAAGTTTCAGTGTTCATAATCAGTTCAAGAATACATGTCTCAGTCCAGTCCTATTCAGTATTATGTAACTCAGTGTGATTCAGCATTCAAGTATCATGTAACTCAGTATGATTCAGCATTCAAGTAACATGTAACTCAGTATGATTCAGTATTTCAGCATCATGTATTTTAGTATGATTCTCAGTTCCTGAATGTGGAACACCTGTCTTTGGTCCTGAGGCCACAGTTTATGCTTTATGCATTTTGGACCTGAGGTCACAGTTATGTATACGTATACTTGGGCCCGAGGCCGCAGTTGTGCACATATATATACTGGGCATGAGGCCGCAGTTTAATATTCAGATAAACAGGTTGTTCATCATTCAAAAGAGGGAGTATTCATATCCTTACTTCCTTGTTCAGTCCAGTTATCAGTTCAGTTATCAGTTATCAGTTATCATTTTAGTTATCAATTATTAGTTAACGGTTCAGTTATCAGTTATTAGTTATTATTTTAGTTATCAGTTATCAACTATCAGTTATCTTTTCAGTTTCTGTTTCAATAGTTATCATTTCAGTATCAATTATCAATTCTCAGTTATCAGCTCAGTTTCAGTTTCAGCATTTGTAATTCTTTCTTTCAGTTGCTTTACATACCAGTGTAATTCAAATGTACTGACGTCCCTTTTGCCCGGGCTTGCATCTCACGATGCATGTAATGATTTACAGATTGATGATTCAAAGCACTAGGATTCTCGTACTAGTTGTTTGGTGATCCCCATTTCTTTCGGGGCATTATCATTACTTTACGGTCTTTCAGTATTTAAAGGCAGTCAGTGTTTTTAGTACTTCATTAGAGGCTTCATAGACTAGAGTAACAGTTAGACATAGTCGCATGCTTTTCATATTAAACTATGTTGGCTACAAATATGTTTCAAAATTGTATTAATATTTCCGCACTTTGATTTATATCATCCAAACTTTTAGTATATCAACATGTGTTAATTTATCTTCCGCATTCAGTATGTTA
Source organism: Nicotiana glauca (assembly GCA_026770625.1). Classification (NCBI taxonomy): domain Eukaryota; kingdom Viridiplantae; phylum Streptophyta; class Magnoliopsida; order Solanales; family Solanaceae; genus Nicotiana; species Nicotiana glauca. The sequence continues at coordinate 78,386 of MU726983.1, read as the reverse complement.
ATTTACCATATGTTGATTTAACTAGCAAGTTGGTTCGCTCGGTCACATGTATTCAGGCATCGAGTGCCGTGTTACGTCCAGGCCCAGGTTCGGGGCGTGACAACTCATACACAGCTGCACCGATCTCCAGTATATTATGCTGGACCGGTTCCTATTGCAGCAAAATAGTGGCTATTTTTTAATGACTTTGCAAACGCTGGCTATTTTTGAATGACCAGTCTGAAAATTGGCTAGCCCGTACTAGTTTTGGGGAGTTAGAAATTTTGTTTTCAAACTGTTAAATATACAAAAAAAAAATCTATAAACAAACCGGTTTTGCCAAATATTTTTTGGAAAAAATCTCCATTCTCGTACAATTCAATACATCTAAGCATCCATATACCAAAAAGATCATTAAATAAAATATATGTTTTGCTGTTGTGAAGGGAAGACTTGACACAATGTTAAAAATTGTCGCCGTATAAACAAGAAATTACAAGTCCAAGTCGCAAAGTAAAATCGCGTAGTGCATACATGAGATAGGGGAGAAATTCAAAAATAGTCAGATTTACCACTGGTCATTGAAAAATAGCCAAGTTTCAAAAGTCATCGAAATTTAGCCACTTTAAATCTGAGCGAAAATACTGTTCAAAAACTGGAAAAATACGCCCGCAAATTTTACAGGAGTTCCAGCATAATTATGCTTGAACTCCCGTAAATTTTACGGGATTTCCAGGATAACTATGTTGGAACTCCCGCAAATTTTACGGGAGTTCAAGCATAATTATGCTGGAACTCTCGTAAATTTTACGGGAGTTCTAGCAAGTATAATTGTCCAGTATAATATACTGGAGTTTGGAGCACTGGTGCTCCAGTCTCCCGCAAATTTTACAGGAGTTAGCAAAGTATACCGGTCCAGCATAATATGTTGGAGTTCGTATACAAATGTACCAGAACTCCTGTATATTATACTGGACCGGTCCTTGTTGCAGCAAAATAGTGGCTATTTTTCATTGACTTGGTAAACGCTGGTTATTTTTCATTGACCAGTGTGAAAACTGGCTATACCATAATATTTTAACCATAAGATAGTGTGATTGACTTTTTTTCGGGATCTGGCATGTAACGGAAGCTTAATATACCAGACTGCCTTTTACATGTTTCAGCATTTTACATTCATTTAATTTTTTTCCATCTTTAGAAAAATGACTAAATTTTATATTCTTCTAAGGTTGTTGTATTTAATTCCCATTATATTTTATTAATCATTAGAAAATGTTTGAGAAACTTACACAAATGTCCCAAATAAATCTCAACTTACCAACCTCTAGCCATTAGTCATAGACTTACTAAAACTAGCCAACAAAAATTAAAAAACCAAATAATAGGGTTCTTTCTCTCAAAGAATCACATGCAAAAATCACCATTCATATTTTAAGCGTTATTAGCAACACTAGATACAAGACGGAAAGTAAATTTCATGGATGAGGTAGCAAATAAGGTGATGAAATACCAAATTATATACAATATTCCAAAATACTAAACAAAAAACGAACTTTTTTAATGGGTATAGTTGAAATTCATTGAAAATATATAGATAATTCAAAAAAGTCTTCTGCGACACATGTATTAAACATGTATCACGCATGTATCTCACACACAGGTATACATGGACATACATGTGATACACAATTGATACAGATATGGTACATATGTGATACATAAATGATACACCATATGATACACATAAGTTTTTTCATGTCCAGTTTTTACTTCGAATTTTCAATTCAAGCCACCTCAAAACTTCACCAAATCATCCCAAAACTGAGATTCATGCTCCTTAAGTTATGCCTAATCTATTCTAATAAAACCCACTCAAAACAAAGCAAAAATTTGATATTTTTTTGCTACAAATAGCTACTTGGCTAATTTGGCTAATATTAGTAATATTTTATCAACTGGCCAATTTTTGTAATGAGCTACTTATAAATGGACGTAGCTGGTAATTTCTACCAACTATATCCATTTATAAGTAGCCCATTACAAAAATTGACCAATTCATAAAATATTACTAATATTAGTCAAATATTACTAATATTAGCCAATTAGCTTTTTTGTAGTAACATTAGGTCAAACTTTTGCTTTTTTTTTTTGAATGGTGTTATTAGAATAGATTGGGTACATCTTAAAGAGTTCGAATCTCAGTGTGGGATGATTTGGTGAAGTTTTGAGGTGGTTTGAATTGAAAATTCGAAGTAAAAATCGAACATGAAAATAAAATGATATGTGTATCACACTATGTATCATTTGTGTATCATATTTGTATCAAGCATGTATCACATGTATATCCATGTATACCTGTGTATGAGATACATGCGTGATATATGTTTGATACATGTGTTACATAAGAACTTTTTGAACTCGATTTAATTACGATTTTTGATAGAAAATCAATCCAAATCACCTCCAATCTTCCTCAAATTTTGTATATTGACTTATTTATATGTTTTCAATGAATTTTAACTATACCCATTGAAAAAGGTTCCTTTGTTTGCTTAGATTTTTGGAATATTGTATTTTGTATTTCATCATCTTATTTGCTACTTCATCCATGAAATTTCTTTTCCATCTTGCATCTAATGTTGCTAATCACGCTTAAAAATATGGAAGATGATTTTTGCATGTGATTCTTTGAGATCAAGAACCTTATTTAATTAGTTTTTCAATTTTTATACGTGCTTGACTGGTTTTGATAAGTTTATGACTAACGACTAAAGGTTGGTTAGTTGAAACTTATATGAGACATTTGTGTAAGTTTTCCAAATTGTGAATGGTAATTTTCTTCAAGGTTTGCGAAAATTTTCTAATAAGATACGCATCTTAAGAAAACGTTACGCAAAATCATATGAGTAACACACACATTAATTTAACACGAACTCAAATATGTACAGTTAATATAACACAGAGTATAATATAACATCTTCCATAACCAAAAAACTTTAAAAGGTGTTTTTACCATTATGCCACATATAAGGGTTGATTTCACATTTAGTTGAAACTTGGAGACCCAAAGGAGAGAAATTTGAGAGAAAACTTAAAAGGTCGTCGTTTGAAGCTCCCTCCAGCAGCTCAGAGATTCCCAATTTCTGTATCGGCGAAGACCCATTAACCGGAGAAGAAGCAAAATGGGTAAAATTGCGGTTGTGGCGATTGTAAGTTCATGGGTAGTAGCTATATCCATTCTCGTCAATTGCATTGTGCCTGATCCTTACATGGTATTCTTTCTATTTTTCCCTTCAAATTTTCGTCTTTATTGTATGTATATTGATTGATTTTGAGAAATTGATAGTGGTGTAAAGTGGATAATGGGGTGCTTTTTCAGGATGAGATATTTCATATACCTCAAGCGCAACAGTACTGCAAAGGCAATTTCAGAAGCTGGGATCCCATGATCACTACCCCTCCTGGCCTGTGAGTATTACCTCGTTTTCCTCATTACTTGAAACCTACAACTTTGGAGTACATGAAAATAGGGACGTCAATATATATGGTAACTGAAATGTGACAGCATAGCCTCAACAACAACAACTACCAAGAAGCCCAATGGAATCCCACAAGTAGGGTCCGGGGAGGGTAATGCGTACGCAAACCTTACCTCTACCTTATGAAGGTGGAGAGGTTGTTTTCGATAGAACCTCGACTCTAGAACAGTGAAAAGGAAGCAATAACCAATTAATAGGAACAACAAGGTAAAAGTCAGCGGAAGCAAATGGAAAAACATGTAGCAACCAAGATCTTGGAATACGAGAATACAAGAATAGTGCCAACTACTGGTAAGAGTGAAGCACCGTGTAATAACAAGGAACTAGGAATAGGAAAATACAAGACTAGTGCTAATACTACTGGTAAGACAAGGAGAAACTACGACTACCTGTTAACCCACAGCCCTAATGCTCGACCTCCACTCTTTCCTGTAGAGGGTCATGTCCTCTGACAGCATTAGCCTCGTGCAGTCAATTTTGCCTTCCACAAGAAGAATAAATTTATGAAGAGTTAGGAATGTGTATAAACGATTACTAGCAGCAACCAGCAAGTTTCTCCTCATAGATTTTTTTGATTCATTTGGGTGTTAAATTATGCTAGATCCAGGATTTGAAATTTATGGGTTTCTATAGCGACCTCAAGTTAATACCACATTAGTAACTAGGTTCAACAAACATTATTTATAGATATTTAATGAATTTCTTATATATATAGACAAACTACTAGGTTCACCTGAACTCGTAACTAGCACTGTAGATCTGCCCCGCCCCTGGAAATAGCAATATATGTGTTCTTCTTAGGGAAAAAACCAAGCATGTCCGCGTGGAAATAGGAACTGTACATGCTATGCTCACCTACAGATTATGAGTCTTGGAAATAGGAAATTGGAATTGTCATGCTTTGTGTGTCTACAGATATGAGGCTTTTTCCTTTTATTTGATTGCAAAATGTATATTGTTTTTCTTCCGAAGTATAGCTTAACCCTGTTGATGATCTTAAGTTAGCAAGTGGTTTCTTCGTAGCGGAGTTGTTGGTACCAGTCTTACATTCTTTCTCCACCAATTATCTTGAAAAAATGAGTTAAAGGAAGATTCTATACAAAATTGCAAAGAGTTAATATGGAGGCAACATATTGCACTAATTTGGTGATAACTGAAACGTCAAGCATTTTTTGTTACAGTTTTTTGATATTGCAAAACCAAATTTATGCACATACTAATATACTACTATTTTATTCTGTTTTTAGCATGCAGACTTTAGCGTAAAACATCACAATGGAATTAAAGACAAATATTGGCGATACTGATTAGTTGAGATTAGGGCTTATAATGTTGGTACATTTACATTAAATCTAGTGTTTGCTATGAGTAATTTCAATTTGTTTAAAAATTTGAAGTAGAAAATGTAATGGACCTGTAGTGTTTCTGTGTTAGAGAACTCCAAATTATTTGCCAATAGGCTACTTCAGGTATATTTTCTAATATACAAATTCAATAATATCGGGTGCAGGAATCTAAAAGTTGCTTCATGTGCAAGCATTCAAAATATATACTTCTCCCATCTCGTGATACGTGAAGGTGTTTAATTGGGCGCAGAGTTTAAGAAATAAGTAGTGGCTTTGAAACTTGTGATTTAGACACGCCATGACATATTTGTGGCTAATTATAAAATCGCGTTATTAAGGGTAAAATGGGGATTCTAAGATTGAATTGTTGCCAAGAGAAAGGTGTGATTTTTGGGGACAGATTAAAAAGGAAAGAGTGTCACATAAATTAGAGGGGAGGAAGTGACATAAGATCAAACAAGATAACTGAGAAGGCAATTACTAAAGTTTATGGCACCTAGTTCTCTCTGTACTATGTACTATCTTTCTCTGTGGCTCTCGATTTTATGTTAATGGCCATGTAAAATAGGTATTTTGGCGGATTGAGGTCGTGAAGTTGGGGTTGGGATGAGAAGTTTGAGGCTGACTCCATGGCTCGAGCCCGTGATCTATAGATCTTTGGTGCAATGAGGTTCATTGACAGTGACTAGATTTCAGCTAAATGCTATAGAGACATCCTCAAATGATACAAAGAATTCTCTCAGATTTGTCTCTGCTGTTTGTCAGAGAGTAAAAAGGAATACAGATAACAGAAAAAGGATGTAAACAACAGAACAGGAAATAAAAGGATGGAGCTAGTATCACAGAGGGGCGAAGGTACACAGCCCTAAGGGTGGTCAACTGACCACCCTTCGTCGAAAAATTATGCTGTATATATAGGTAAAATATCAGATTTTGATGGTATATAACATATATTGAAGACCCTTTATCGGGTGTTTTTTTACTTATTTCAAGTTTGAACACCCTAAATGAAATTCGAGGCTTTGCCACTGGTATCACATAACATGTGCTATGACCTTGATCCATAGATATGAAAAGAAATGTTCTTTAAGATGATTCAGTTGAAAAAAGCACTTTAGATCTAACTGATAAGGGAATTTGATGCAGATAATTTAAAAATTTTGCAGGTATATTGTTTCACTTGCCCATGTTGCTTCTTTGTTTCCAGGGCTGTTCTATATGAAAATAGGTGCTTCATTTTCAGATGCTTGTTCCTCTTCCATCCTACGCTCCAGCAATGGTGTATTGGCTGTATTTTGCAGCATTCTGGTTTACAACATACTTACCCACCTCAGGCCTTCCCTTAGTGACAGAAAATTAACTCTTCGGACAATTGTCCTAGCGTTGTATCCCCTTCACTGGTTCTTCAGTTTTCTTTATTATACAGATGTAGCATCACTAACTGCTGTACTGGCATCATATCTTATGAGTCTCAAGAAGAATTATTTCTTGAGTTCCCTGGTAAGAGGATCAACTCAATCCCATTTAATTCTTTCTAGTCGATAATAACAGGGAGCAAAGTTATAAATTGACTTTTATTCAAACACTTTATAGCTTACTTCTCGTATGGAATTTTATTCTTCTGTATGACTTTTGTGATTAATATCAGTCGAAACCTTTTACAGAATTTTTCTCCAATAATTTATATGCACTTTAGTTATTCATGCACCAAAAACATGTTCCAAGGATATTTATTTAACATCTGACAAGTTGCTGATTACTGGAAATCACACGTTAGCCTACAGTGTGCTTTGGCGTTTTATAATGTTTTCCCTCCACTTGAGCTGTATCAAAATAATAACATACTCAATACAACCCCTCCCCCCCCAAAGGAAAAATAATAATAAAGAGAGAAAAAAACAACAGCAAAATTGTAACTTCATAACAAAAATTTCTTCCTCTAAGCCTGACCACCTTCCTGGAGTAGATCTTTTTAGCCGCTTTTGATAGTTCCATTTGATGATCAAAAACTGAATTTGACCATACTTTTTTTCTAATTGAAAAGTTAACCCTGTGTTCATATATCTGAAGGTTGGGGCTCTAGCTGTGCTGATACGGCAAACAAATATCATATGGGTCTTTTTTATAGCGTGCACGGGGGTTTTAGACTATATTCTAACTCAGCAGAAAGATAGTGCTGTATTGGCTGAATCTAGTCCATCACAAGGTAAAGATGCTTTCTCAGTTTGGAATCAAGGTGTCCGAACAGGCTCTAACTTGAGAAAGCGCAGAATTGGTAATCAGGCAGCTGCATTCAGCTCTTCTGTCCACCAAACGGTTGCTTCCACAAAGCCTTCCTCAGGTTCTCTCATCTCATCTTGTTTTGAGTTTTTTCATCTGCATTTATGTGGTGTTAGGATACATAATAGCATCTGTTGATTTTTATATCTATCCAATTATCTTCTTTTTGACAAGTAATCTCTGTTCAGTTATCTAAAGTACACATCGGGTCAAATAGTTACAATCAAACACTGTTGTGGAATACATCAAGTTCAATTGTACAAGCTGTCAAGTGTTTCTTATGAGGTGAAATATCCAAAGGGCTTACTTGTGAACCTGCATGGTAAATGCAATTCATCTGTTTTGGGGGAAAAATCTGGTGACCATGGAAGATAAAAGGAGAAAAAATGTTCCACTTCTTGTATCCTACGTAGAGATACTTTTGGTTGTGCTTTTTTCAATATCTTCTTTTTAACTGTTAGAGCACCTCAACTCAAACATTAGGGAAGTGATTGGGGGAGGAAAAGGAACTTTTATTACATGAAATTGTTATAAGTGTTTTCCTTAGTAATATACTTCTCTTTGTTTGTTAGGTAATAGTACTACTTAACAAGAGAAACTTGAGATTTTGATCCCAGCAATATCTGCATGTGGTCTTTGTTGTTCTTGGCAAAACACACTTAATGCTCAATAAACGAATTTCAGGCTTTTGAGATCCCTCCAAAAATAAATTTGACAAACCTAATGTGTTGCTAATACATGAGCAGTGTGAGATTACATGTTCTGGTAAGTGTTTTATTTTATTCTTCATATTTTCAGAGTAAATCTCTTTTTTTTTCTTGGGCATATTTTTCATCCTTCTCATTTTTGCAATTTCATGTTCTCTATCATACTTGCTTTGCTAGTATATTAGATTTAGTAGCCAAACTTCCTTTGACTTGAGAGGGTCTATTTGGAGGGATCAAATACAAAATTAGATAATTCGAAAGAACGTTCCTTTCTGCAAACATTCTTACAAGAAGTGTCATGTGGAAAACTTACTTCACATGTTTGAGGCAACCTTCGAATGTAACCAGAGTGCTTAGCATATTCACGAACACATTGGCAACAAATTCGTCCATTGTGTTTAAGCATGGTACGAACATGTAAGCTTTTCTTGTCAGATGGCATGGTACAAACACGTAAGCTCCGGTGGGCTCATGCATAGTTGCCCTTCCTTGCATGTTAGTTTGCAATGTGATTTTGGTTCCTTTTGTTTTTGCAGTTTATTAGCCAGTATTGTTTATGTTACATTATTGTACATGAGATTATATTCCTTTTCAGATTTCTCCCATGAGGTGCATGAAATTATCTTAAGACTGTGGCAACTTAAGTGGGAGCTTTTTGCAACTTTTTGGCCTTACTTCATAGTTATGGTCGCTTTCATTACCTTTGTTTGTTGGAACGGAAGTATAGTTCTTGGTACCAACTCTCTCTCTGAACTTTCATTTCTTTGTTTCTTTATGGTGTCTCTTCCTTTGTTAATCGCGTGTGCACGCGCGTTCTTTACATTCCAGGTGCAAAAGAGTCTCATACAGTTTCTCCACATTTTGCACAATTGATGTATTTTAGCTTGGTATCTGCGCTGTTTATGACTCCCGTACACTTCACAATTCGGCAAGCTGCAGTGTTGGCTCAGTCCTTCTGGAAGAAAAATAAGCTGGTCAGTTTCTTTCAGTTGTGTACAGCGTTAATTGTTGGGTTCTTCTCAGTGCACTTTTTCAGGTAAGATGATTGATAATCTTTGTTAGTTTGCTAAGTTCAGTTCCCCTATCCTTATTTTCCTTTTTATCTCTCTTTTTATTTTTTCTATTATTTTGAGCCATTCATCACTTTCTTGTTCTGCAATCCAAACTATACATCATTTCTTAAAGTGTTTTTCTCTTACGTCTTTCTTTTTTATTGCAAGCCAAGATTTATTGGAGTTCATTTCTTAGATATTTGGGGTGTGTGCGTTACTGTTTTTGGCTGATTCTGATTTGATATCTATTAAATGGTGAGCAGGAAATGGTAGTGTGTATTTTTGACATAATATTTTGATGATTGCAGCATTGCCCACCCTTATCTTGTTGCTGACAATCGACACTATCCGTTTTATCTCTGGAGAAAAGTAATCAAGTTTCATTGGACAATGAAGTACCTTCTGGTTCCACTCTATGTCTATTCATGGATATCCATCTTCAATATCTTGGGTCAGTAAATTATTCAGTCCTATTTTTAATTGCATATGTTGCTTCGACTATACATCCCTAGCTCTTCCTGGGGATTACCTAAGGTTTGTGCAATAGATGTTCAAAGGAGATTTTTTTTTGTATGTAGCTGTGGTTTCTCCTAAGCATATTCCTTTTGTCGTCCATTTGCAGCTAAAAGTCAGAGGAAGATATGGGTACCAGTATATTTTTTGGCTACCGCTGCGACACTAATTCCTGCTCCACTTATAGAGTTCAGATATTATACCATTCCATTCTTTTTCTTGATTCTCCATTCTCATGTTGATGATGACAGAAGTTGGCTTCTGATGGGAGTCCAGTATGTTGCCATTAATATTTTCACTATGTATATGTTCTTGTTCCGGCCGTTTTCTTGGGTCCATGAGACTGGTGTACAGAGATTTATATGGTAGCAGGACAGACACTTAGGAGAACTCAAGTGGTTTAGATTTGCTGCACCAGTATTCTGGCTGTACCTGCTGATACCAATTGGCCAATTTGCTCATTCATCTTGCAAGCATAAAGTTCACACTTTTGACATGCAGTTTAGGATCATTCTTTTTGGTAAGTTTAGGGGAAATTGGTATATTATATCATTGAGAATGATGCTCTAGCTGGCCTATCAAATTTTGGTAGATGTTGTCGTTGATATTGTACTTAAAAAGACAGCTCGATGTATGAAGCATCGTGCATTCACGCAGGGTCCGGGAAAGGGCCAAGTCGTTGATATTGTACAATTACTATATTAGCATCAGAATGAGTGGTGAAAGGAATTTTTTATTAAAACAAGTTTCTAACCATTGAGGTTGGTTACTAGCTCATTATATCAAATTAACTGTCTGCTTTCGTAAATTACTTTCGTCAAATATAGTTTATCTTTAAGCTTTGGTTTCAAATGTTTATTTGATGGGAAAACGTGGAATATTGGAATGAGGATTTCTACGTTGACTGACTTGTAAGAAAAGTAAAGGAAGCTTGCATGTGTTATGGAATTTTAATGGTAGGTATTTGCACATCATAGGAATAATGTATTGGAACTCTTCTTCCGTGTAAAGTGCAGTCAGTTTAGAAGTCAGTAAAAACTACGAGTTGCGACTAGTTTACCTAAAAGGGCAGTCCGGTGCACTAAGCTCCCGTTATGCGCGGAGTCCGGGGAAGGTTCGGACCATATGTTCTGTTGTACGCAGCCTTGCACTTTTGCTGGAGGTTATTTCCACGGCTCGAATTGATGACCTCCTGGTCACATGGCAGCAACTTTACTAGTATAAAATATTTTTAGTCAAGATTTATCTCTAAATACTAATGAACTGGCGAAATAACCTAATTATGATGAATCTTCTGAATACTTCCCCTATTTCAATTTATGCTATCTTACTTTCCGTTTTAATTTGTTTCAAAACAAATACCTCTCTCTATATTTAGTTACTCTTCAACTCCAACATTCCAATATTTTTAAGACAAGGGCATTTTAGTACATTATTTACATCTTTAAGACCACACAAAATTTGGAAGTCTTCTTTATTTTTCTTAAATTTTGTACCTAGTCTACATAAATTGAAACGGAGTGAGTAGTAACTAAGTAAAGCAAAATAGATAGAAAAAATTAATATCGACAATTCCAGCAAACTTGGAATTAGGACGAGTTGATTGAATAAAGTGTATGGAGAAGAAATTTAAAAAGCTGTAACACAATTAGTGGAAGCAGAAGTCTCTGTTCCATTTTGTCAAAGGTTTACCATTTACGACATATAAAAACAAAACTTATATTCGTCGGTTCTCATTGAAAATTGAACATTATGTACTGTCTCAGACATGGAGTTACGCGGAGAGAACTCCCACGATAGAAAATTATATTTGCTTTTAGTCAAATTTTTTGTGTGGATATTTTAGTCAATGAGATGACTAATACTACACGTTTATGCTTAACTGCAACACCCAATGCATTGTATTTGTTAATGAGTAATGTGGCATGACAAGTGCCTTTGTGAAGAATTTAATTTCAGAATCTTTTTGAGAAACACTCTAGGGATGCATCAATATATATTAGTACAACGACCTAAATTAAATAAAGATAGTTGCACGAAGTATTCTGTGTTCACACACAATTCATGGAAGAGCCGCAACCCAAAAAATGTGATGTAGGTAGTCCATTATGATGCAAGTATTAGTGGCTGATTCTACGGTTTGAACTCGTGAGTTATAGGCCACAAGGAGATAACTTTACCATTATTCCAAATTTCCTATTCAATGACCTAAATAAACGAACAAAAAAATGTGATGTTCTTGAATACTTTAAACATGGGAAAATTTCACATATCAACAACTGGGATCCATACTTTTCAATTTTATAGACCATATTTTAATTTACAACTAACTAACCCAAAAATAATAGGCTAAGATTCAACATCCAACTCCAATAAATTCTCAAAATTACTATTTAATTTTAAAAAAAGATTGCTCAAGCTTTTAAGTTAATTTTCGAATCAACAACTATAACTCAAATATTAGTTCAACAAACCAAATCCATTTAAATAGTGAAAATTAGATTCTTAACAAGCTTAAATATGTGGGTTTAGATTCCGAATTTAATTTTATGAGAAATTTGGAGTGGGTGTTATTTAGAATTGTTAGAAATAGTATAAGGAGATTGTATATAAAATTTGAAGTCATTTAATGGAGATTTGGACTGGTTTTGAACAAGAATTGTAACTGAAAATCATGGAAGAAGTTCGTTCGTCTACAGACATTTATATAAAGGTGTATGAAAGTGCATAATAGTGTATAAGATATGTTTATACACCCATATACACTATTATACAAGATTATACATAATTATACAAAAAACTGAATGCGTCTTTTTCCTTGCGTTTTTTCTAAAATTTTGACTCAAATCTTGTTCAAATATACTCAAAATACTTCAAATTGAAATTTTGAACTCCTTATGATATTTTCAATCAATTGGAACAACACCCAACCCAAACAACTAACAAACTGAAAAAATCCTATTTTCAAAAGCAAAGCTTTGAATAACCTTCAATGGTGAACTTCTACTCTTCAATTTTTTTACATTGCAACCAGATGACACATGGGAGAAACAATAATAGCGGATGACCCCTTGAAACATATGTAGAAGGTGTGAGAAGAAAAGAGAGTAATGCAATGTTTGTGAGAACACAAATTTAACTCCATAAAATTTGAATTTGCTAGTGCTTTCAAAATATATATAATATGGACTAGGTAGGGTAAAACTGAAAAATATAGGTTATTTTTTGTTATTGTGTGATGTCAAGTGTATTTTCTTGTAATTTTTTCTTTAAACATTTGGTTAAGGTGATGTTAAGAAATATCTGAATAATGTGACTAAAAGACTCGACGACTAAGGATAATTGAAAGAAATAGAATTGAAGTTGATTGGTTGTGTGAGGGTTGGATTATATATAAGATGTGCTATTTTTACAAAAAGAATTCGGTTGTTAAAAAGGCTCACTCACTCAAATCCGAACATTGGCTGAAAACGGTGGAAGTTGAGCCCAAATGTGACCCGGTCATAGCCAATTCACCTGTAGCCCGCATAAAGGGCACAAAACACAAATACATACTTAAAAGTAGGGGTGTACAAACCGAACCGAAAAATTGTACCAAACCGAAAAGTCAAACCAAACCGATTAAAAAATCCGACTCGGTTTGGTTTTATTTGGTTTGGTATTGAATAAAAAAACCCGAACCAACCCGACATATAAATATACAATTTTTATATATATTATTGAAGATTTTATATAAACTTTTATTTAAAAAATATCTAGAAATATTTGGGATTCTATTGCGGGATATAAATTTTAATAGAATATGAAGTGCTCCATATTTATTGACCTTAAATAATGGGTTGTATGATAAGTTTCTTATCAAGTGTTA